>BQNB010008269.1:0-89893 GCA_026074375.1 Tanacetum coccineum
GACTTATCCATTTTTAATGAATACAACGAGTTATAATTTTCAAAACGTCCATTAGTGGTCGTTCTTTATACTTTGTGTGATGAATATTATGATGTCACGCCCCCGGACACGTATTCCGTCTAGGCCCTGTTTGGGGGTGTGACAGAGTCCATAGCCTTCTTTGATTTTAGGCCATTTCGGGAAGACAAATGTCATAACCGCAGAGAAAATCAGTGTTTAACTTGTTACTTTTGGGTGCACTATTTCAACTACATGGGGGAGGAGATATCTTGTGATTTCAAGTATGCATCATTTAAGATACTAGGGGGAAGTGTTATAAGAAGATTTATTCTAAGCGTGAGAAGAGTTCTTTCTGATTCAATTAATGTTTTACCCGACCGGTCAATCTCTAAGCTTATTCTTAAAAGAAGTAGATATATTTGATAGAAGAGGTACACATAGGTATGATGATTCCTTTAGATTGTCAGTATCCTGTAGGAAGAAATGTCTACATCCGAGACTTAGTTGACTTTGGAGTTATCATTTTGACTATTTAGAGGGAATAATTGTGACATCCGAGACTTAGTTGACTTTGGTGTTTCAATTTATATCAACACTATCCTGAAGAGAGAAATGCGCTCATCCGGGACTTAATTGACTTTGGTGTTGCGGTATCAAATTCTTAAAAGGGTTAATTGTGTGCTTCGGATATTTAGGCCTTATACATCAAGACTTCTTGATGCGGCTTGCACATCTACTTTGAATCTACTCAAGAAAGGATTGATGGTTCAGGGGGAAGCTAAGACAACTTCTTAAGAGAGACTGTGGGGAAGACCTACGGCTGCTACAAAGAACCATATGATTCTATCATACGATGTTCTCATCATTCAGGTCAAACCTCGTACATAATAATCTTGTGAATATATAAATGTGTAGTGTAAACTTAAAAATTAGGCATATATAGTGTTTGAGTATGAATTTTCAAGAATTTCTTAGTAAATTCAAAAAATTTCAAATTAACATACTCAAACACTATATAATACTCTCATAATTTGAAGCATAAAAAATGTTCCTATTGCGGCTTGTTAATAATTGGACATTTTTTTCTCCCGAAAGCAGTTATATTTGAATCAATTGATAAGATTTAATATTTTTGATAAGGGGAGAAAACGTAATTAAAATATATGGTAAATGTGTGATTTTAAGATCTCAAGTGTACGATATCCCATATATGTGCTAAACTCTTTCGATTAATCAATGCACATATAAAAGGGGAGCAAATGGTTACGTGTTGGCAGAAATGTGGAAGTACCAAAGACCGACCATTTAATTTATTGTATTGGAGTTATACGGTGGTTAAGGTTAGGTATTCATTCCCATGATCAAGCCAGAACCGGAAGGATCTACCCAGGGATATTTCACTAGATAGTGTTGTAGTCCTTAGGTATGAAAAAAAGAGTAAAAGTGAGAATAAGGGAAATGTGCCGACTAAGATGGAGGAGCTAGTACTGTAACAAACCCAACAAGGTACTAGTTTAGTCTCGGTAAGCGCTGAAGGGGTTAAAGAATTAAAAAGAAAAAGTTAAGATAACGGGTGAAAAGAAAGAAGCCCTCCTTACACCTAGGCAGAAACCGGGTCAATACATCTGCTGTCAAGAATAACAAAGATGATTACTGACATTGAAGACTGACGTCATGGACCCAGTAATGCAATGCACAACCCTCCCTAGCCACTCAGAATCTCTCAAAAGATTTCTGTTTTATTTCTCATAGAGATTACACACATTTCTATCAACTTTCTCACTCCGAGTTAGTTGGTATTGAAAAGGTGGCAGTCTGCTCCAGCCTCCGATCACTAAAACCAAAGTGCACTATTGAGTCTAGAGCCAAAAGAGACCATCCATAAATCTCATTAGGACACTTGACAAAGATTATGCTTGCTATTTCACACAATGTGAATAACGAGAAATATATAAAGAGTCCTACGCATTATCCTTGCGATTTTGCCAGAACATCAGAGTGATCTCAAAGTATTCACAATGACGATGGAAATCCTGCAAGAGCTAACATCAAACAAGCTCATGGTAGATGACTTGTGCGATTCTATACGAATCAAGCTTGCGACAACTGGAAAGAAACGATGGTGCGATTCTTAATGAATCAAACTTGTTCCAGTATATGAATTGACGATTGATGATGAACTTTTGAAATGATTAACACTCTCGATGTGTCACAAAACCACTTTAGCAAGTGACACGTCGATTGATTTTCAAATCGATTTTTCTATTCAATTGGTGAGACAGTAACTCACCGGTTCACTCTTATCGTGTTGTCTGCTTTGAGATGTTCCGGTAATGAGAACATGCTGAGTTTGATGAATCTAATATATATGTGTTAGAAAGATTCTATACTTCAGCTGGAAATCATGTCAAGGAGATTCTTCTTAAATTGAATCTACCTGATCACAGGTCGATCCTCACGGATTCGAAGGTTACTCCAACCAAACACGGGCGAATGACAAAGACATATTTGTCCCCCCACTCTATTGCTAACTGTTTTAATGCAGGATACTTAAATATGGAGGTGAAGGTACATGATTCCAACTGATTCACAGATTCATAGCCACATGCTCATACTTAACCGACAAATATAAAGACATCATGAAAGCTCAAGTACATGTTTCAAGACTTCTGCTACTCTGATACCGTACATCTTTCTTGAAGTGACGAAGTATTAAAGTCAAAGAATTTCAAAGAAGTTTTCGTCACTCTGATACCGAACGTCTTTCTCGAAGTGACGAAGTGTTATAGTTAAAGAATTTCAAGAAAGATGTCTTATTCAAGTTTTCAAGACCAAGAAACAACAACAGTATGAGCATGTCAGTCCAAAAGTCACAAGTTCACAAGATGGAAAAGTTTACAAGATAGCGAAAAGAGATTATGCTTGGTTGATGATCTCAAGATGCTCAAGATCACATAGTCACATACAAGTCAAGATAAAGGAACAAGCTCAAGCCTAAAGTCAATGATCACTACGCCATATTCACAAGAAAAGGAAAAAGAAAAGAAGTCTGCAAGCACAAGAACGAAGACCTTCATAGTATGCTAGGTTTAAGTTTTTGTAAAATGGAGTGACCCCCTTAGGGGAAGATTATTAGGAATACAAAAATCTTAGGAAAGTATCGGTCACTCCATAGATAAATGTCGTTAGCTCGTTAAGTATTATTTGGAACCTTACTAGGTTAGTTAGCCCAAGGCCCATGGAAAGCCCATGCAAGCCAAGGCCCTAACCGACCATAGGAGGTATAAATACCCTTTTCATGCTATGGAAAGAGGGTTGGTTGTTCATTTATTTCACACATTCTAATGCATTTTCTTTTATGTTTACT
The DNA here is from genome assembly GCA_026074375.1 of Tanacetum coccineum. Classification (NCBI taxonomy): domain Eukaryota; kingdom Viridiplantae; phylum Streptophyta; class Magnoliopsida; order Asterales; family Asteraceae; genus Tanacetum; species Tanacetum coccineum. The sequence continues at coordinate 3,368 of BQNB010008269.1, forward strand.
TGCTCTCTCTAAAGTGTTCATCCAACCACTTTCTCTCTAAAATCACCTCTCTTTCCCTCTTCGTGTATGTTATTAGATAGTCTTCAATGATGCCCATGAAAATATGTGGCCGGCTATACATTCATAAATGGCGTTGGAAAATCAGAGGCCTTAAATATTCGAGGGCTTAAACCGGTGGCTTTACTAGCTTTACCATAAGCTACAATTGCTATCCGTATCAGTAATGAAAAGCCACTCATGAGCTTCGGTGAAGGCTACTGGTCACACACCACCCCACTACGAGGTAGGGTGGCCACGCGCGACGAAGGCAAAAAAACGCCTTAAAATGGTGAGTGGCTTGCTTTTTGGTCTATGTGAAAAATATGGGCCACCACTGCAGCAACGATTATTTATAATATAATCAAAATAAACGTTCCCTGTTATCATTTATTAACTTATAAATACCCTTTAAACTTCAATATTTTTTAACAAAACTTCACATTATACTCTTTACTCATCATTCTTTACACAACTTCAAACTTAATCTCACACAACTCAAACAAAACTTATTATGGATATGAATTCGAAAGCAATAATGCTCTCATACATTGAAGATTTATATGCGGAAGAATAAGAAGTTATCCGTTTAGAAATGGATTTTTTAACGGAGCATTGTCGTTTATAATTTGTATACGACAACCAAAATGACAGAAGAGAACCAACATAACTCAAGATCATTATGGTGCTCACGATCGTTTAGTCAAAGCCTAATATAGTGAGAATCTAATGTTTTCGGAAGTACGTTTCGAGGAGAGGTTCCGAATGAATCGAAATCTATTCACAAGTATAGTTGAAGAAGTAACTCTTCATTGTGCATACTTTTCATGAGAATATTAACTGAACGAAAGACAAGGCATTCCCCCATTATTGAAGTGCACCTCCACAATTCGTCAATTGGCATACGACACTGAACCTGATGCTCTTGATGAATATTTGCATATGGGCGAAGCAACTTCTCGTCATCTCTTTACATTTTTGTAGGTATATTATGAAAATATTTGGACCAATGTTTTTACGAAACCCACTGTCAATGATGTTGAAAAGCTATACGCGTTTCACGAACAAAAGTATTGGTTTATGGGATTGCTGAGAAGTCTTGATTGTACATATTGTACATAATATGATTCAAAAAGACAAAAATGAGGCGATGTCTCCCGAGTGGCATCTGGAGGAAGCACATCAACCGAAAGACCTCTTACGATCCCAAGAATAAAGGCATAGAGTTATCGAAAACATTAAATCGTCACAAGCTCATCAGGACCTTCGTGCCGATTTTATCAAACACTTTTCTCGTAATGTTTAGTTTCTGATGTTTTTATTTATAATGTAATGTTTTTAATTATGAATAAAAGTTTTAGTTTTTAATAAAAAAATAATAGGTTGATTGATGAAGGTGGTGTAACTAATATTGGTGAAATGTGAGAGGAAGTGATCGTAAAAGGTGAAAAGAGAATATGGAGTTGAAAGATGAATGAAGATGTTTTTATGTGACTGATAAAAAGTAATCTTATAAAAGTAAGGGACAAGTTATTGATACCCCTTATGTATTTTCCTTTTTTTTTTAATTTTTTAAACTTTTTTTTTTAATTTTTAATTTTGTTTCTATTAAAAAACTGAAAGTACGAAAAATAAAATATAAAGTTTAATAAGTCAAAAGCACTAAATTGACAAAAAATACAAAAAAAAACTGATTAAAAGTTGTATTATACTTTTAGTTTTATTGTAAACAAAGAGTAAAAAAAAGTGAAAGTCATACTTTTGTTTATTTTTTGTGAGCGAGAAAGGATAAAAATAACACAATACTCCTTAAGGCTAAAGGGAGTAGTGATACTCAACTCACTATCTATCTCAGCGCCATCTTAACTTTCTCTCATTTTACGTCTTTTTTTTTTGTTTTTTTCCTAACTCATCAATGGCGATTAACTCACCATATCAGACATTTTTTTGCCTAACTCACGAGTGAATTGGTTTTGTTGTTTTTAACTCACCGATCAAACTCACGACCACTCCGAATACCCTAAAAGGAATCGTTGTCAACTGAATTTAAATTATTAGATAAAAAGAAACACTAGTCAAACACCGACTGTCCCTTCAAGTGTACGCATCCTGAAATAAATCTGCTGACACAACCACAGTGGCAATGTCGTAAATAACGACAACCCCATTTAATTTCCACTACAAGTAATCACTTGACTCTTGCCCACGCTTTAACTTTTCTCATCATCACTTTGAATACTTTGCTCCTCCTTCATAAAAAAAACCATTTTATTTTCATAAACCGGAATAATGTCACATTCCGGTAACACCATCCTCACTTCCAAAACACCAATACTTGGTCAAAAACTATACGTCATTGTTGCCATCGCAGCAGTTTGTTTAACTGCTGTCATCGTAACCATTTTTTTATTTCTGCTTCGTAAGCACAAACAAAAACAACGCGTTAAAAAAAACTCATCATCGTTAAAACTGGAAACAATACAAATCGACGATGATCACAAAATAGCTAAAACATTACTTAGCATGTTTGAGCTAGACAATAATGATCATAATGATTTAGAAGAAGATGATGATATTAAGCCGATAATAAAAAGTGTTCACACTAGTACAAGTAATGAGTCAGCTGGTTTAGGGTCTGGTACAGGTACGAGTTCTGGTTCGGTGTCGGTGGATAGTTTGAGTGGGTATGGGTGGGGGAGGTGGTTTAGTTTTAGTGATATTGAGTTGGCTACGGCTTGTTTCGCTAAGGAGAATGTCATTGGTGAAGGTGGTTATGGTGTGGTTTATAGAGGTGGGTTGCTGGATGGTACTACGGTTGCGGTCAAGAATCTCATCGATAATCGGTTAGTTTTTATATGTTTTTAAGGACTCGGATCCTCACAAGTTCATATGAACATCGCCGGCCTCCATAGGCCTCACTTTTTTGTTTGTGAAAAAATATTACCTGTTCATATTAACTTAAAAGAATCGCAAGAAAAAAAGCACAAGATATGCACATGCATATTTTTTTTAACGAGTGGTAAAACTTCTAAAAAAATTAACACTGAACTCATACTTTTAGACATATTTTTGATTGCGTTGTTGATCATCTGTATTTAAGGGCGGAGCTTGAAAGTTATGGATGAAAGGACCGATTTTGATAATTTTTTAAAACTACGCTATAAATCTTTTTGTTAAAATGTCAAATTTCAAACATGTCTTATAATTTAATAAATCTACACTGCAATGTGTGTATCGCTTACTATGTTGGTACCGAAGTTTGTTAATACTTACACGACTTAAACTCACGACTTTTTGATGAATTTTGAAAAAATGACACTATCATGAATTATGGTACGTGAACATGTCGGGCTAAAGTTTTAATTGTTGTGTTAGATTTTGAAATATGATAGTTTAATTGTTAAGTTAAATTAATTATGATTGTTTGAAATTTTGGATCTGAGATTACGTTGTTGATGACGTGGTGAGTTAATTTTTTAGGGGGTAGATGAAAGTAAATGGTTAATTTATGACTCACTTGTTTCAAGAAAAAATAAGTGGTTTAATCGATGCTTCTGTTTTGGCTGTGTGAAAATTTGAATTAGGATGTGATTAGAGTATGATTAAATATTGGTTTAAGAGCATTCTGTGGGTTATTAGTAGCCTCGTGAATAACAAATGTCAGATTCGACTCAATCTTAATTACGTCAATCTTTGAAAAAATATCAAATGCTTTGAAATTTGTCGGTAGTTACATTTTATAAGTTAAATATAGCTACTTGGTAAAAAAAATGAAGCAGAACAAAAGTGTTAGTGATAATTGTTAAAATAGGACCTTTTTTTTAAAGTATCGTTATTATCAAAATATCTAAAACAAGTTAGGCTCACCCGCGTTCCGCTGCGGGATGTTTGGCGGCCGGTGTTTTCGGTTGGACGTGTTAGAAGGTATGTTTTTGTAAAAAAAAAAAAATTAACGGTCGTTAAGCAACGACCGATTTAAAGCACTGTTTTGGTGCATTCTAAAAAAAAACTAACGGTCGACCGCTAGTGGGGAAAAGGGTATTTTATAAAAAAAATTAAAATGAAAGGGGGTATTTCGTAAATATTTGAGGGGCTATTTCGTAAATAAAAAAAGGAACGGGTCGGGGCGGACTGGGTCGGGTCGACCCGACAATACCGATAAATTCAGAAGAGTTGTGAGTGGAATATTTTGAAAAAAAAAAAAGCAAAAAAACATTTTATTAAAATTTTTTTTATTTTTAAATGTTCGGGGGCATTCAATAAAAAACACGAACCGGTGACTAAAAGACGTGCGAAAGTGTATTTAAAAAAAGAAAACAAATTTTTTTTTTCTAAAAAAAAAAAACCGATCGGACCGGGTAGGGTTGAGCGGCATATTTAAAAAAAAAAAAAAAAAAAAAAAAAAAATAAATGCACCCCGGTCAACCCGGTGCATTTAATGCACACTAAATGCAAAAGGCCATTTAATGCATGCGAGAGGGTATTCCGAGGAAAAAAAAAGAAAATTTTATTTTAGAAATTTTTTGGGAAAAAAAACTCGCGACCGCGCGCCGTTGCGGGACGATTAGCGGAGCGCGAGGTTGTTGAGGAAAACTTAAGGTTTTAGCGATGGTTTGAGGAAGCTTAAGGGTTTATTCATAAAAAAAACAGACGATGACTAAAAGAGTGGAGAGGGTTATTATTCCCGAGAAAAAAAAAAAGGAAAATTTTATTTTAATTTTGTTGAGAAAAAAAGTTTACTTTTAATAATTTTGAGCAAAAAAAGGAAATAAAAATGTTAAGAGAAAAAAAACTAACTGTTAAGAAAAAAATATTCATAAAAAAACAGACCGATGGCTCCGACAGTGCGAGAGGGTATTTCGAGAAAAAAAAAGGAAAATTTTATTTTAAAATTTTATTTAGAAAAAAAAAGAACGAGACGATTAGCAGAGCGCGAGGTTTGAGGAAACTTAAAGGTTTATTCATAAAAAAACAGACCGATGACTCAAACAGCGCGAGAGGGTATTCCGAGAAAAAAAAAAGTAAAGTTTTATTTTAAAAAGTTTTTGAGAAAAAAAAAGGTTAAAAAAAAGGTCAAAAAAAAAAGTCAATGTAAAGAGAAAAAAAAAAAAAAGGCCTCATTAAATGTCGGGTAAAAAAATTAAATGCAACCCGGTGGGTGGTGGGTCGGGGCGTCTGCCTATTGTAATATATAGTAATAACACACTGGAAAGTGGAAACAAATAAACGAACTATTGGACACCAAGGAGCTTGATTCACTGTTACTACATTTTCCATTTTCATTTCTGTATTTTCATTACAAGTAATACTTCCAATTAATTTAATGGTAACTTACCATGTGTAAGAGTGTAAGACTGTAAAGAGGTCAGCTGATCAGCTATTCAGCTTGAGCTTCAAGTTTAAAAAAAGTTTGATAATTTCCAAAGGTGACATTAATGTCTCATGACGATAACACAAAGAACGTTCGTTGCCAGTAGAGCTTCCATATCTGTGTCAAGTGACACCTTTTCATAAAGTGCAATGCAAGATCCTGTTCTTAAGATGTCTTTATGTCGCGGGACTTTTTTTGAATTCAGTTTTCACCAAATCACGTAGTATTGTTTCTTAATTTCATGAGTATTGTGATTTAGCAAAAGTTCTTTATTGGCTCGATGATATATTATATATTCTTAGTTTGTGGTGACCAATATGTGATAGTCTCTCGTATTGTGCAGGGGACAAGCGGAGAAGGAATTCAAGGTGGAGGTTGAAGCCATTGGCAAAGTAAGGCATAAAAACCTTGTTGGTCTAATTGGATTTTGCGCAGAAGGTTCAAAGAGGTAGCAGTTCTTGATGTACTTCGCCTAAAATTGACAATATTAGCATTATTACTTAAAACAGATACAAATTTAAAATTTTGGATATCATCATATTAACCAAACCAATTTTACGCTTATAGTGTACTTTGATGTGTCAATATGGATTTGGTTCAGTTCCGGACCTTCCAGTTTCAAAATGCTGACCCTCATAGGCAAACCAGATCTTTTTGCCTAAAACAACAGATCGATACCAAATTGCAAACCGTGCGTTTCCATGGGTTTTGGTGCAGTTTTCCAATCTCTGTTTGTTGTGTTCACACAGGATGCTTGTGTATGAGTATGTTGACAATGGGAACTTAGAACAATGGTTGCATGGCGACGTAGAATCTGCCAACACTCTAACCTGGGACATACGGATGAAGATTGCAGTCGGGACTGCAAAAGGGTACGTATGCTAGTTTATTCTCTTAGAAAACACAAGAAGCTATAATAACAATCACTAGTCCACTTGAATATATTTCATTTATATCTGGTCTTCCTCTTAGATTGGCATACTTACACGAAGGATTGGAACCAAAAGTTGTTCACCGTGATGTTAAATCAAGCAATATACTTCTTGATAAAAATTGGAACGCCAAAGTAGCTGACTTTGGACTTGCAAAGTTACTTGAATCCGAGAAAAGCTATGTGACAACACGAGTAATGGGAACATTTGGGTTCGTTTTGTTTCAGCTCTATGTTATACCAAATTTCTACCCCGATGACAAATTTCTTACAGTTTATAATGATTTGCAGGTATGTGTCACCTGACTATGCAAGCACAGGGATGCTGAATGAGGGAAGCGACGTCTACAGCTTTGGAGTTTTACTTATGGAAATAATTACCGGAAGGAGCCCTGTGGATTATTCTCGACCACCTGGAGAGGTACAGTTTTAAAACGGGCTGTTATTGTAACTTGTCAAAATGGGTCTGGTTGTGTTGTTGACCCACCAATACCTCTTGGTCCCCTATTTCTTGCAGTTTGAAGTTTTTAATGAAATATATATGCTTACAAAAATTATACCATTAATTTATCAATTTAATCTCACATATTAGACATTTAAAAATTAAGTACAGTACATTGTAAGCATGTGAATACTCGCTAGGTGCATATTGACCTGTTTAACTCATTAGATTCATTTGACATGTTTTAGTTTGAGCTAATTACTTATATTTGATCTTTTATCCATAAGTACAGTCCGAATTTGACCTGATTCTATATTAATGAGTCGAACCTTTCCAAAATTTGCAGAGCAGAGTTCAAAGAAACGTCAGTTGCGACAATTTGTTAAATGTTTGTGTGTGTTGGTTGTATTTCAGATGAATCTGGTTGACTGGTTTAGAGGAATGGTGGCAAGTCGTCATGGGGAGGAGTTGCTAGATCCAAAGATAGATGAACGACCTTCACCAAGAGCTTTAAAACGGGCATTGTTAGTATGTCTTCGGTGTATAGACATGGATGCAAGTAAGCGTCCAAGGATGGGCCAAATTGTACACATGCTTGAGGCAGATGAGTTCCCTTTCCGTGGAGTAAGCATTATTAATTTTTCATAACTTTCACATATCGTCATTTTGAGCAACATATAATTGAGACTTATGTGTTTCAAGTAAGTTAGACTAGTAGTAATGGTGCCCCCATGTGACATGGGTCACCCCTGACATTGCCACCTCAGCGCCAACTCAACTAGACCAAATGCATGACCAAAAGCTAGTCTTAATCTATTGGCTCAAAACCTTTAATCCAATCCAGAAATACTTAATTCTATCTAAATCTGACAAACATGTGCGGGTCAAGCATACTCGGTAAAAAATATGTGGTTTAGAAACGGGTCGGTTTGGGTTGACGGTTGATTACAACCTCTTTTTTCTCAATCTTAGAATCAACATGTTGAGTGTGATTACAAAAATTATAATATCACGACAATCAATCAATAAAGCGCCTTAGACCAAAGGGCCTCTGGCCTAGCACGTACGAATATTCCAACATATTAAAATTGCCACAACGTATTCATATTTTCTTTTTTACTCATGATTGTGCATTTGTGGTGTTTGTTGTAACTTGTAGGAGCCTCGGCCGCCTAGGAACACAACTATACCTCGTCCGGTTGCACCTGCTGCCTCTAAAGTTCCTTTTCCAACGGTTGGTGATAAACAAAGATGAAACTCGAGATGATTCTTCCTGTACTTGAAGAAAACCACCAACCGCGTTTACAGGATAGGACTGTAGGAGGTATACTATTTATCAGATTATATTTATAGAATTAGACATTGTTTTTGTGCGTGTTACGAAAAATCTCTTTTCGATACACAATTTGTTTCTAGTTATTTCTGAAAGTATTCAGGTGTATATATGGTTAGTTGTTTAGTTTAATTTTGTATCAGAACTTGATTATAATTCGATCAAAGACAATCTGAAATTTAGTGTACACATGAACAAAAAGTCCCATCGGGATCCATGTTATATGTGCTGGAAATATGGTCTTTGTACATGTATGTAAAGTACGATGTTGGTTCATCAAAAAAGTCAAAACAATACGTTTATTGTTCTAGATAAGGTCTGGGTAAATAAAAGCTCATTTTGTAAAGTTTTTTTTTCAGTTTGGGTCGGTGTTTTTTATTTATTTTTTTTACTTTGAGCCAAATTTACGTATGTCAGAAACATTGCAATATTGGGCTCGTTTTGTTTACAATTCGAAGACCTTTCCGCGTGTATTTTTCCGCGGGTATTTTTTGATCTGAATGAATCGGTAGATATGTGTTATATATTTAATAAATAAAGTTTATTATATAAAAAGTCGTAAATAGGTAAAAGTTAATGGTCCGTTTTGTAATATTTTTTTTTACGTTGGGCCAGATTGGGAGAAATTTTTTGGGCCAGATTTTTGGGCTACGCGTCCCACCGCCGTACTTAGTATGTACAATCGCTCACAGCAACTCTCTAGCGATACATACCCTCTAATATGTTTTTTTTTTTTTGGCCCAGATTTGGGCTAACTGGCCTGACACTGTAGCAGGTCAAAGTTTGGTCAAATATTTGTGAATTGTATTATAGGTTAAGGTAAAGTACGATGTTGGTTCATCAAAAAAGTCAAAACAATACGTTTATTGTTCTAGATAAGGTCTGGGGGAACCAATTTGACACAAGGTCAATGCACTAGTTAGCAGTGAGGTGGCAAAATGGGCACGGCCAAAACGGGCAAACTAAAATTTTAATCAAACAAGCATGATTATTCGCGTGTTGTCGCGGGTCGTTAATTTTTTTCGCGTAGTTGCGAGGCATTATTATTTTTTTATTTTGTGTGGTTTTATTTTTTCGGCCTCATTTTTAATAGTTTGTTTTTTTTATATGGGCTTATGTGTGGGGCTCATATTTAAAGGTTTCTTTTTTTGGCTATACAAGTTTTTTTTTAATATAATTTTATGGGAACATGACGTTTTTTTATTGTATTATGTGTGGGTTTATTTTTTCGGTCTCATGTTTAATAGTGCGGGTTAATTTTTGCGTTAAAATTTTAATTTTATTCTTTTCTGTTTTTTATTTTGTGCGGGGCGTATTTTTGCCTCTGTCTCATGGTTTAATAGTTTATTTTTCGCCCTCCATATATGGGCTTATGGTGTTGGGCTCTACTCATTGTCGGGGCAGTCTCGTTGCGCCGTTTTGCCGTTTTATCTTAATAAGTCAATCCTCTTCTTTGTAATTTTTAACGCCCTGCACATGTCACCCTTTGGAAAGGCACAATCCGAAACGGTTTTTTTTACATTGCGTACAAAAAAAAAGCCAAATGGGTTGGCCCAAATTGGGAGCCCAAAGGGCGGCCCCCACCCCCACCCACCCCCCCCCCCCCACCCCCGCAACCCCACACATCAAGCGCCTCGCGTGTGGAACAAAACTTAGTGTTTTATTTTACGCCGTTGGCATTATTATTTTAATTTTTTTATTTTGTGCGGTTTTATTTTTTCGGCCTCATGTTTTTAATAGTTTCGTGCTTTTTTTCTTATATTGGCTTATGTGTTGGGCTTATGTTTAAAGGTTTCTTTTTTTGGCTATCCGGAGTTTTTTTTTATATAATTTTATGGGTAATAGGCTAAATGAGACTATCCCTCGCGCGTCGCCCGCCGTTATCTGACAAGGCGTTTTTTTATAGTATTTTGTTGCGGTTTATTTTTCTCGGCTCTCATGTTATAGTGCAGGTTAATTTTGGCCGCGATCGTTAATATATCTGAGCAGACAACCTTAGTTAGCTCAGATTACAATACGAGCTATGCTCTATTTATTATTTGAGCGGGTTTATTTTTTCGGTCTCATGTTAAATAGTTTGTTTTTTTTATATGGGCTTATGTGTTGGGCCTCATGGTGCGAGTATTTTTTTTATCTGAATACGACAAATATTTTTGGTATTTTTTTTTTCTATTTTATGTCGCGCCGTTTTTTTTTTACATTTCCTACAAAACTAAAAAAAAAAATTGCCCACAAAATGTTCCTTCCAAACATTTCTCCCCCCAATTTCTTTACATAATCTCCATATCAACCCTTCCTCCAAAACCCACCTCAACCCACCTAACTAGCTACACCTACACTACTAACACAAACTCCCCACCTCATTCTCCCTACACTCTCCCCAATACCTTTACACACATCTCCACAACACTCCAAACCAAACCACAATAAAACAATTTAAAACTTTTTTATAACCCGCACTATTGCAACCCCCCCCCGTTTCCCCCCTCCCGTTTTACTCCCCCCATTTTTGTACCCGTTTTTAACCACCCCTCCCGTTCGTCCCCTCCTCACACCGTCCCCTTCTCATCCCTCACCCAGTTTTCTTACCACTTTTCTCACGTTTCCGTACATTTTCTCGCGTTTACTTACGTTTTCGTCCGTTTTCATTCGTTTTGGTCCATTTTCATTCGTTTATATACGTTTCATCCGCTTTCGTACGATTTCGTTCGTTTTCGTCCATTGTCATCAGTTTTAAGTGTTCGTACGGTTTCTTACGTTTTCGCACGTTTTTATATGTTTTTGAACATTTTCGTTCGTTTTCCTACGTTTTCGTCCGATTTCGTACGTTTTCGTCCGTTTTCGTTCGTTCTCGTCCGTTTTCATCAGTTTTCATTCGTTTTTATACTTTTTGAACGTTTTCGTATGTTTTTTACGTTTTTCATAATAAACCGTACGAAAACGGGCTAAAACGTACGAAAAACGTACGAAATCGTAAGAGAACGTACGAAAACATACGAAAAGGTACAATACGTAAGAAAATGTATGAAAGGGTGTGAAAACGGACAAAAACGGACGAAAACAAAATAAAACGTACGAAAACGGACAAAAACGTACGAAATGTACAAAAACGTATATAAACGGACGAAAACGTAATAAAACGTACGGAAACATAAGAAAACGGACCAAAACTGACGAAAACGGACAAAAACGTACGAAAACGTATGAAAATATACAAAAACGGACAAAAACGTACGAAAATGTATGAAAACGTAAGAAAACGAAATAAAACGGACGAAAACGTATGAAAACGTAAGAAAACTTACGAAAACGTATAAAACGTACAAAAACTTATGAAAACGGACAAAACCGGACGAAAACTTATGAAAACGTACAAAAACATAAGGGAGCATATGAAAAGTTATGAAAACGTTAAAAAACGTATAAAAATGTACAAAAACGTGTAAATAAAAAACAATAAGATGTGCTTTGAAGCTAGAAAAGGTGACGGGAAAAAAAGAACTATTAGATAGAGAAGTTCCGACCAGTAGCCCATTTGGTGTTTTACATATGCCCATAAGAGCCCATTTAGCGTTTTACTTATGCTCATAAGAGCTCATCAATAATAATTGATGGACAAAAAATGCCCCGTGACATTAAGAAAAGTGTCCAAAAGCGCCCATGAATCACAATACGGGAAAGATTTGCCACCTCTAGCACTTAGCATATAACCCGTTGGTTCGGATTTACAAGTCGCACTCAACCAAAGCCAATCAATGCTGTGCAAAGACACAAAAAGTTGCTATGCTTGGTGAATCATTGTGTAGTTTTTTTAGTGGGGAGAATTGTGGGCTCAAAACCCGAGACCCATCGAAACTATACTCTTCATTGTAAGAGGCTAATTAAGACTCTCATATTAAATAGTTTAATTTAGTAGACACCCTTTTAATGTAACCAATCATCCTTTACTTTGAGGATAACTTGACTACAATTATTATAGTCAATTGGCTACAATCCAATACACTAAAAATAATTCATGGACCTACACAAAGGACTCAAGGACCTACAAAATGACTCAGGGACCACAGTTTTTAGCATAAATTGTAGCCAATTAGCTACAAAAAATGTAGCTAATATATCTCCCTTACTTTTATTATAAGCTCAATAAGAATCGTCTTTAACTAAATGCGATCCAAAAACACTAAAGAAAGATTATTCTAGAAGAAAATATTTCTTAACATGAAAATGAAAAGATTTTCTAGATTTGAAAAGATTGTTTCCATTTATGGTTAATTCTATTTTGTCTTATTGATTAATATAACTAACTTATGATTAATCATGTGTTTACTTGAAATCGTTTGATTAGTAAAGGTTTATGCAAACGATTATATTTAAATGCAAGAAAAACATTTTTCTTTAATCATTAACTACGCTTTATAGTGTCATATTAATACCTTAAGTGATTTGTCGTCATCAAGTAAACTTACGACTAAATAACTCATTTACGTAAACTTTTACGTAGTATGACGTTATATTTGTTATTATCAAAACTCAAAGATCATTAAATATAAATATCGTTTTTACGCGAATATTTGTATTAACAAAAGATATCGTCCCCAACACGGATGCTGTCTATATAATACAATACTCACACTACAAACACTTGTAATAACCGAACGATTACAAGACGTAAACCAAAACAAGATCAAAACAAAAATTGTAAACGAGACAGAGAGTGTGTGTGGAAAGGGATGAGAAACTGAAAAGTTTTGAAACCTTAATCGAAACAGTAATTTCTTTGAGACATACAAAGACCACCATTTTTTGTTCCACAAAATACCAAGTTCTTCAAGATCTTTGATTTTAAACTTGTTGCTTAAAAACATTTTAACAAACTCAATTTCCTTAGCATCATTTCGTGTAATCACAATATCACCAACATATACAAGTAATGCAGTAAACACGCTATCAGATTCCTTAGTGTATAAAGTATGATCATGACCACTTTGTTTAAAACCAGTTTCAATCGATGTTTCGAAAAGTTTATGATTCCACGGTTTAGGACTCTGTTTAAGACCATACAATGATTTTACAAGTTTACAAACCCTTGTTTCATTTTTATCGAAAAAACCTGGTGGAAGAGTCATATAGAGTATAGACATCTTCACTCAAGTTTTCTTAAAAAAACATTATTAACATCAAGTTGAAACAATTTTCAATTATTATGTACTACAAGACTTATTAGGCATCTTAGAGTACCCATTTTAACAACATAACTACATATTTCCTCATAACCAATAAACTCTCTTTGGCAATACCCTTTAGCTAAAAGTTTTTCCTTATATCTATCAATTTCACTTGTAGACTTATACTTGATTTTAAAGAAAGCCATTTGCATCCAATAGATAAACCTAAATTCGCTTAGCAAGTATTCCAAAGAAATCCTAGCTACGGAACTCCAACTGAACCTACCACATCCTAGACCGATGCAAACTCCTCCCAAGAGGAGAACCAAGATAAGTATTGTGACTACCACGGGGAGAAAGGGCACTACACCAACGACTGCTTTCAATTAAAGAGGCAGTTAGAATTGGCTTTGGAATCAGGAAAACTCAACCACTTGATAAAAGACGTTAGGCAAAGGGGACGTGGGGGGACCGAAACGAAAGGAGGCAGCTACGAATAAAGTCATAAATATGATACAAACCTGGCCTGAGAAAAAGAAGCGAATGTCGATGGAACAAGGAGAGAGTGGGAAGAATGTTCCCATCACATTCCCTCCAATCTTACTAGTTTTAATACCCGTGCACGCACGAGGTTTAGACATTAATCTTAATTGAGTGTTAATTTTGCAAGTGTTGTTAATTGAATGTCTTGTTCACCATTATTTCAATAATTGTGAATGCGAGTTTCTCTTAATTTAAACAATTGTAACAGTTATAATAAATGTTTCCTACCATATTAAACAAAGAATGATGATCCTCTTGTTTGCCAATTACATTATTGTGTGTTAATAATAATTTAGCCGTATTTAACATTAAAACCCGTGTACGCATGTGATAAACTTATAAAATAGAATAACGAGTCTATGTTTAACACATATAGTAAAAATATTTTTTTTCCAGATATTCTTACTTAAACTAATAAAGAGGAAAAACATGAATTGTTCGTATACATACAACATTGTCTATTTATTTTTATACACAATAATTTGTGCTTTCATTTTGATATTAATAATGTTTTGCATATATATGTTGTATTTTTTAAATATAAAGTCTAGGGGTACAAAGTCTAAGGGGTTATTTGATTATTTTTAAAAGTTATTAAAAAAACATAGAAATTTATAAATTTACATTTAACTTCATATTATTTAAAATTCAACCACTAAAGTTTTGTTAATTACCTCTTTTTTTTTAAGTTTTTGTTTTTACAAATTTGACACATATATTTTTATATGTTTTTTTTCTCCACCAAAAATTTTCAATTTTGACCTTGGATTTAATTTTGACTTTTTTAACCAATCAGAACGCTTAATTTTACGATTTTGCTTACGTGTCAAAATCAAGCGTTCTGAATGGTCAATTTTTTTCTATAAGATCAAATTTCTTAAATTCTCCGAAATGATATATAAAAGATAAGCTTTTTTTCTCAGCCAATGTCTAAGAGCATCTCCAATGCATAAACTAAGAATAAGTTTTTACTTACAAAAAGTCTTTTGAAAAGGGTTTTTTGCATTGCACTTAAAGCTTATTGAAAGGCTTTTTAAAAAGAACAAGTCTTTCATCAAAGTCAATGTGCTGTTTAAAAGACTTAATTGACTTAATATGAAAAAAAAACTGAATTTATTAAGTCATATAAAAATTGTTTGTTAATGACTTAATTGAAAAATATAGCTAAAAATATAAAGTGATAAAACTGAGACTGTGCGCATTAAGTCATCTGTTGATTAAATACGAGTTAATGAAAAAATTAAACAAACATCTTTTAGTTATTGAATGAGCTATGTATTAAAAGCAAAAAGTTATTAAAGACTTTTTGAATTGCGATGCTATAACTACTTTTACTCCGCTATGGTTTACATAATCAGCGCAAAATAAATAAGGAGAATAGATCAGGGTGTCGTTGCCGAGCTCCACATGAATTCACCACTAGTGAAAAAGAGTGGAAAAAACAAGAAATCAAAAAACACAAAGGCACTCTTTAGTCTTTGATTTTCATCATTTAAAATAGAAAAAAAAAGTAAAAGCGAAAACAGATAGACCACGTCTATCGAATGCCAGTTATACAAACACCACAGATCCCACTTTAACAACTCCAAAACACACACTAAAAAAACACAGTTACGAAAATGGAAGAGAATTTAATCAAACGTCTCGAATCAGCAATCACACGTCTCGAATCCTTATCTCTCACTTCACAATCACGCGACATCGATCTCGACGCACCAACCGATCCATCAATCATCGCATTTGATGATTTTGTAACGGAGTTCGTCGGGAAACTCTCCGCTGCGGCGGCCAAGATCGGCGGTCAAGTCAAGGATGTTACGGATGTGCTTACTGAAGCTTTTGCCGCTCAGAAGGACTTGCTTATTCAAATTAAGCAAACTAAGGTCTATTCATTTCTTTACTTTTAGTTTAATTATTGCCACGTGTTGCTTAATTTAGCTTATTTAGTGAAATGCTCATGATCTGATAGTATAGATTAAAATTTCTAATTATTGTGTGTTTATTAAGTTAGGTTAGATATATATTTACGCTATGACTAATTAAGCTTTTGATGTATTGTTGGAATGATTTTAGGTGAAATGCTGATAATCATTGGTTTATATTTGTAATTATTGCGTGCTTATGAAGTTAGGTTAGTTGATTTGACAGTTAAGCTATGAAAATTATGATATTGTGAGGTTATTTAGATGTTAAGTTGTTGATGAATAAGTGTGTTTTCGGTTGTTATAATGTCGAATTATTTAAAATATGTGATGGAATTATTTTAGTAAATACAAGTTTTAAGTATCGATTTTAGGTGAAATACTTATGGTTTGATATTGTTGCTTAGAGAATGACATTATAAGGTGATTTAGATATTAAGTTTTTGAGGAGTAAGCACGTGTTTATAAAGTTAGGTTTGTTAATTTTTTGAACGATTTGTTGTAATTGTTGTTACACTGATTAATTATGGCTTGAATGAATTTAGGTGAAATGCTGATGACTTGACATTGTAGTTATGACTTATGAGAATGTTAGTGTTAGGTGTATTTAGATATTGAAATATTAAGGAACGAGTGCATTTTTCGGATGTAATAATGTCGAATTAGTTAACATACATGTACTAATTTTGTTAATGAATAGACTGTTTAAAAACGAACTATCGTGAGTTATACTGTAATTGTTACTAATCTATTAATTTAGGTTCTGAATATGTGTGTATTGTTATCTGCATCTATACTACATATAAAGAGAAAATACATTTGCTTAAAACTTAAAAATTGGGTAATGGTGTTGGACTAAAATACCCCTATTTATAAAATGCTATGCAATTTTATTAAAATATTTAATAACTAATTACAATTTTAAAACTACTAACATTCTTCACTCTCACTTACTCCACACCCATATATACATAAAAAAATTGCGCACACAAATTAATGCTACTATACATTGTCCCCACTATGCACGGGTAATCGTCTAGTGAATTATTAAGTGTTGATAGAGAATTTTATTAAGATTTTAGTTGAAATGTTGATGATTTGAGAGTGTAGTCATTGAGATGTTATATTGCGTTTGGTGCTTTCAGTGTCAATTTATTGAGGAATAAGTCTTTTTCGGTTGTTGTTGTAATGTCGTTTTATTTAAAATTGTTACCGATTTAGTTTATTTGTTGCTAATTATCATGTTGCTGTAGGATCTGAATGATTTAGGTGAAATGCTGATAATGATGTAGAATCTAAATAGGTGATTTGAATATTAAGTTGTTGGAGAATAAGCGTGTTTTTCAGTTGTTATAATCTCGATTTTATTGAATAGGTGATAAAAATGTGAATCGGTATAGTTATGTGATTGCTTAATTGCACTTGGAGAATAGTAGTGAGGAAGTAAGAGTTGTATAGAAATAATTAAAACTTAACTTATGTGAGTAAAAGAGTTTTCTGTAATTTAAACAATGAATCTGTGTGGATCCATTGAAGGGTAAATGCTTTTCGGCTTTTTAGGCTAATGTGAGTAGATAAACTGGTCTGATTTCGATTAGATATGTTTTGTTTAGTCTTACGCAAGAAGTTTTAGGATGAAGGTTAAGCGTTGTGGTTGCATATGGTTAATGATTCTTGTTTCTGCCTATTAATCTTGTATATTTGAGATACCGAAATTTGAGACTATAGATCAAAAGAGGGACACGCCGCTAATTTTGATGTGCACACCGCTAAATTTGTGGTATGATGCTGTACAATATGATTTACGCGTTGTACATCGGTGGTGATTACATCACCTGACTTCGGACATAATATTGCCAAGTTTCTCTTAGTGATGGATTCATAGAAGTTCAACTTTTTTTCTGGTTATCAAGCCTAATGTCAGTCCATATGAAACCAATGCTATATTGATCAATTTCACCTTGTTTAGTTGTTTACATCTTGATATTTTCTAGCTGTGCCAGGTTGTTGATATTTTGTTTTTGCGTCATGCAGAAACCCGACATGGCAGGATTGGGTGAATTTCTTAAGCCATTAAATGAAAAGTTAATGAAAGCGATTATCATGACAGAAGGAAGACGGTCTGATTTCTTCAACCACATAAAAGCTGTTGCCGAGAGTTTAACAGCTCTAGCATGGATTGCGTATGTCGGCAAAGAATGTGGTGAGAAGTATACTTCATGCTTTGTGTTTTGAGGAAGCTCTTATTGGCTCTTGCATCAGGGTACTTATTATCGATGTCATTTTCCCAGGAATGAGCATGCCTATTGCACATGTGGAGGAATCTTGGCAGGCAGCAGAATTCTACAACAATAAGGTACTATAGCCATCAAGTTTCTTTGTAGGACTGTGCTGTTGTAAATGTTTGACTCGTATGCATCAAATTATGACATTAGAAGATGTGGATATAACAGTGACATCAAGTCAAGGTGCTTGTTATTGTTACGTATCTATGAAAATATCATTAAGGGGGAATTTGTGGAAGCAATATAATTTTTTTAGCAAAATTGTGCTCCTTCGAATAGTATAATTTGTATATATATTGTATATAGGTGGTTAGATTAAACGTGATATGCTACATATCCGGAATTTTACAAGGTAGCGCTGTTACTTTACAGGAATACACTTTTTTTAGTCTTCTTTTTATCCACACTTACACTTTCTATTTTTGCAATTAGGTTCTTGTAGAATATAGGAATAAAGACGCGAATCACGTGGAGTGGGCAAGAGCTTTAAAAGAACTTTATGTCCCCGGATTAAGAAATTACGTAAAGAGTCATCATCCATTGGGGCCTGTATGGAGCGCTACAGGATCAGCTGTATCTGCCCCACCAAAAGCTGCTCCTAAACCAAGTGCCCCTGCTCCTCCACCCCCTCCACCAGCCGCACTCTTCACCTCTGAGTCATCTCAACCATCTTCATCCCGCCCAAAGGAAGGAATGGCTGCCGTTTTTCAAGAAATTGGTTCAAAACCAGTTACTGCTGGTAGCTTTCTTTTTTTACTTCTGGTCAAATCCCTTGATTACTCCAGTCGTCCCAAAAATATTGCTTCCATTACTATTTAATTTGTTCTAAAGTGATTGTCCACTTTTAATCAAACATAGTTATATTCTACTAGTTCTACAATTTGAGACTGAATCAATTAGCCTTATTGGAATTTTGCAAGTCGATGGTGATTTATACGCAGGGGTAAAAAGGACCCTATGTTAACACAAAAGTGCATTTATTGTCCATATCTTAAAATGTGTTTTTATGTTTGTGGACAATAATATTGGCATGGAGGGAGTACTAGGTTCATTTGGCTTATTGGTTGTGGTTTTCATGCCTTTAGGATTAAGAAAGGTCACAGATGATATGAAGACCAAGAACCGTGCAGATAGAGCCGGCTTTGTCAGTGCTGGTGAAAAGGAAGTCCGTGGAACTGTGCCATCAGTTTCTAAAGTTGGACCTCCAAAGTTTGAGCTTCAGATGGGTCGCAAGTGAGTGTACATTGCTTCATGTTTAACACAAAAGTTTGGCTTTAGTTTGTTAATTAGAGGTGCAAACTTTTTCTTCGTTATATACAGATGGGTTGTTGAGAATCAAATAGGGAAGAAGGATTTGTTGATTGGTCAGTGTGATTCAAAGCAAACCGTGTACATTTTTGGATGCAAAGATTCAGTTCTACAAATTAAAGGTATTACACTGCGTTATCCTAATTTGTTATCCTGGTACGAGTTTGTATATGCTTAATTGGCCATTTGGCCATATGTTTTTTGTTTTGTTTATTACATATAATTGCTTTGTGCAGGGAAAGTTAACAACATAACTGTTGACAAATGCACAAAAATGGGTGTTGTATTCACGGTCAGTTTGGAAATTTTGATTCTCTAATTTTAAGCACATAAGAGTGTTAGTTTAGATCATGAACACTGACTTTTGAACTTCAAAACAGGATGTTGTTGCTGCCTGTGAAATTGTGAATTGCAACAGTGTTGAGGTGCAATGCCAGGTATAAATCTTATTTCTGGTGTATTGCAATGATTGATTTTTTTTTGTAATTTAAAGCTTAACTGTGATCATGATATTGGTCACATACGGCTTACTAAATCTGCCTATAGTGGTTGCTAGTTTTCTACTGTGTTCTTGGACGCTTATTCAATTAGAGCTTGGTTGCTATTCACATTGACGTTTTTATTGTTTTTATTCATTATAGGGCACAGCTCCTACTATTTCAGTGGACAACTCAGCAGGTTGTCAGTTGTACCTGAGCAAGGATTCTTTAGAGGCTTCTATAACGACTGCCAAGTCAAGTGAAATTAATGTATTGGTGCCTGCTTCTGGACCTGATAATGATTTGGTATGTATACTTTCTTTAATGTTTATCCACAAATGGCACCATATGTAAAAGATTAAGGGGGTGTTTGGCTAAGCTTATATGATGGGCTTATGAGCTTATTAGCTTATATGTGTCATATAAGCCCAAACTAAGTGTTTGGCTAAGCTTATATGAGTGGGCTTATGAGCCTATATAAGGGGGTTTTGATAAGCCACAAAAATGTGGCTTTTTTAAGTGGGTTTGGGCTTATATAACATGTTGCATTATAAATTACAAATTTACCCTCAATTATACTTGATCTAACATTTATATTTTTCAACTAATGTCTTTTATAGTCATTTACCACTTTAAACTAAACCAAACATTTAAAGTTATCAACTTATTGAATATAAGCTAATCCAAACACTCAATGTGGGCTTATAAGCTTACGATATATAGGCCATAAGCCGCTTATATAACATAAGCATAAGCCCAACTCATAAGCTTAGCCAAACACCCCCTAACTAGTTACATATATAGGAAATTGCATGTAGATACCGCCGAGAGAAATCGATCCAAACTTATAACGTTTGACGCCACAACCCTGC
The DNA here is from genome assembly GCA_026074375.1 of Tanacetum coccineum. Lineage (NCBI taxonomy): Eukaryota > Viridiplantae > Streptophyta > Magnoliopsida > Asterales > Asteraceae > Tanacetum > Tanacetum coccineum. The sequence goes on from BQNB010008269.1 coordinate 24,055, forward strand.
ATGTGATTTCATAGTTATGACTAAATTTTTAGCATCTAATCTAACATAGCTACATAATCATACTCGACTATAGTGCTAGATGAGGTTCACTTGTTATAACAAAAAAAGGAGAATAGACACTACTTAACTTTTCAGCGAATTCAAACCAGTGAAGAAGAATGGAAAATGGATTTGTCAGTTTAAGTGTAATCAGATATTAAAATGTTTTATATAAGTAATCAACACTAATTAATGGAACAGTTAAGGCCACAAACAGGACATAAAAAGGAATATGGATTTATTTTGAAATGGTTTTTATAGGTAAATAATCAAACCTAAGAGATGGACGCATTAGGCAATGAGTGGAAGATAAAAGGACCATGGCTAGCTTAGTTCTTGCATATGCTGTACTAGTAGGTTCGATCATGTCAATGGTAAAATTTTATCTTGATAGAAGGACGTCGACTTAAGTTTGTTGACAAAGGAAAACGTCCTTTAGTAGAGCATAGACTTCAAAAACATGAACTTTGCTTCAGATGAGTATCATTTTTGACTTGTTGCCATGGCATAATATGGATCGTTGATGGGACTAAACTATCCTATATTATTGATAAATAGGACACGCACATAACAAAGCTAAGCTTAATTTCGAGATACCAGCATCCCTTCATATGGCTTACTTTTCATAGGCAAATGAGCCCTATTCTAATATCAAATCAAACATAACCCTACTCATCCCAGACTTCCTAGTTAAAAACTTAATTATGGCATTAACATCATGTTGTATTCTGGAAATACTTTTATAATTCAAGGATAAGTCTTATTACTGTAGTATTTTTGTAGATATCAAGATATGATTAGTATCAATATCTAAAATTCTGAGTGTGTAACTTATATAACTAGAGATCAGAAGAACCGTATGATTATGGTTGATTTGATATCCAATTTGGGTTCATTAAACATTAATGGGGTAGACATCTAACTTCTTGATAGTAAGCCATTTTGGAGAGACGGCTGCGTATTGAAAGCAGATCGACATTAGTTTATCAGGTTCCATTATTGGTTCAAACACTTCATTACACCAATGAGGGGTTGGTTATGCTTAAAATCTTCCAACCTCTTGTTCTGAAATTGTTATTGATTTGAGTGTTATGTGCTCCAACAATTTATCGACTGCATTTTGGTTCAGGTGGAGCATGCTTTGCCACAGCAATACATTCATAGTTTCAAGGATGGACAGTTTGTAACAACCCCGGTTTCACACTCATTTTCAAAATATATTTGCTTGTCTGAATACTTCCCATGATGTTATTTAGTTACTAAATGCTTGATGAAAATCGAGTGTAGCAATCTGCGTGTATTTAGCAGAATTTGTTACTGGTCATTGAGAGTGTTTCGAATTTTGCTTTTTTTGCTGTTTTGTATCAATACATTGTTTTCTGAAGGGAATGTGTATGTATTTCTTTTCAAAGTGTTCTTTGTGTTTCTGTGAACATGATGTCCGAGTCATCGTGAATCTTTAGTCTAGAATTAGTTTGGGATGTAGGCTGGTGTAAACAAAGATAAGACTTGATCACGTAGGCTTTGCATATTTTGCGGAAATATGATAAAAATTATCATTTATGAATGCGGGGTAATTTGTTATAAACTTTTTTGAAAGAAATATGAAATATACTAATACTCATGAAAATAGTTTCTACTTCTACATACAGAATATATTATAATGTAACATAAAAGAAGGGCGACAAGGGTTACTAGCAGCAAAAATCTTATTTTAGGAGATGAAGCTTCCAACAACAAAACTTTCTGGCGATCGAAAGTTGCATAACATTTAACCGCGATTGGCTTCGAGTCCCACTGATTTCAGGTTTATCGATTCATCACTGCAAATTATTATGCATGACATTAGTCTATAAAAGACCAAAAATGGACAAGGGATATTGCATAAACTAATACTGCAATTTATTAGAAGGTGAGTGTCCAGTTTGGATAATAATGTAATGAAAAACTTTTAAAAATCGACTTTAGAATGCTAATTTCTAAAAAGAAACCTTCTAAGTAATTATAAAAAGTAGTAAGACAGTATCTTACAAAATGACTCAAACTGGACACCTCTATCATCTTTTAACTATGGATGTAAAAATTAGACAATGAGAAACTAAAAATGGCGTCTCTATTCTGCAAATAACCCAATAGACAATGTGAAAAGGATGATAAACTAACCCCTCAGTTGTATAGACGTCACCACGATCTGTGTTAACTGTATCATCACGCTTCTGAATGTTAGCCACTTTCCTTAGAACTGATTTGGAGATGAACTTGTCTCCATAAGCATGGGACAGTTCTGGACTATCGACCTCTGGAACCATGCTCCGGTTGCTCTTGTTGACCTGGACGCCAGGGTGATGAATGAGTTGTCGCGTAACACTGCTCACAGCGAGTAATACAGCTGCACCGGTAAATCCATACAAAATGAGTATTGGCGCATGTTCAGATTTCAATTGAAACTTCCGTTTTTTAGCATCACTCTTGTTTGTGGTTGATGAACTGAACGCGCGTTGGGGTATTATATACGTTCTACCCAAATGGTTGCAGCTTGTTATCGATCGCAAGTACCTCTGCATGAGCATTAATGCAATTCATTACTCCGGATTTGGATACAAATATAGACATTAAAAGTACTTAATCCTATAAAAAGAGAGACGTGCAATCATAAAGATGGACTGATAGAATATTATCGATGTTTTTTTAGGATGAAAAAGAAGACAGTACCGTAGCAAACAAAGCCATGATAATCAGAAAGATATGAAGCAAATTTTGATCATCAATAATGAAGAAGCTGGTTATGGATATATCTTGTGTTGCGAGTGTAAATGTGTGCTTATTCATAGGAACGAATTAATAGGCCTACCGTAGATTTTCATGCAGCTTCAAGAAATGCATATATATATGTGGTATATAAGATACTGGTAGAGAGTGTAAATAGGAATGGGAAACAAGTATTAATCGTTTCAAGTTTTATCACTCTTTGTTTGTTTAATAAACTAGACGAATACCCGCGCAAAGCGGCGGAAATACCTAGCGGTAAATAGTTGTAGTGATAAAAAAAGTTTATAGTTTATAAACGAAAAATAATAAAATTAAAAAAATTGGTCAAATTAAACCATTTTTTATATTTTCGGAAAAACTGTATTTTGTAGCGTTAGATAATCCTTTCCCAATAACTGTTTCCTGATAGCATAGTTTCATTGTTTCTCCAATAACGTGAATTAGTGTGTGATTTTCTTTTCTGATAGCATTGTTTTAAGAGTACTAATAATAAATTCAAGCGTTGGAACTATTAGCCGAGTGACAGCTGTTAGTTTGTTAATTGTTTAAATTTTAAGGGCCCGTTTGTTTTGCCACTTTGGTATGGGTTTTGAAGTGAAAAGACATTAATCGATTGTTTGGTTCATTCTTTTGGCAAAAAAAATGAGTATTGGAATCAAAATTTGATAGGAGGCCACATAGGTTGGTTTGAGGTGAGTTTGTGTACTTTTGTGGGTCAATCTTCTTTTTTTTTCTCTATACATGTGGGACTCTGTTTATTTTAATTCATATTCTTTGTTATTTTATTATATAAATAATTATTTTATTTAAAATATATTATAATATATAATTTAATAAATATAATTTTTCTCTCCTGAACCTCACCTCATATTCAAATCTTATACCAAATTCAAATCCCAATCCAACCCCATAAAACCAAACGTACGCCTAAAGAGGAAGAGTATGGTAGGCAAGCCATAAGCTCTCATTGGGGGCCACCACTGGGTTGCCAACATCACATCTCACTAAGCTCCCCTTAAAAAACCATTTCATCATACCAAGTTTTAAAAAACCGTTGACCCGCCCCGGATTCAAACCCTTGAACGTGAAACCGGCTCGAGACCGGTCCGGATGAGACCGGGTTATTGCTTTTGTTTTGAGACCACGGATTGACCTGCACGTTTTATTTCGTTGACCCGGGTCCGACCCGGTTTGATAAACACCGGCCGGGTCATGACTTTTTAATCAAAAAAATATACAAAATCTTTTTTTTTCCTTCAAGGATTTTCTAATTTTTAAATGATAAATTGAAGTGATGAAGGACTATTGTAGATAAAATCTTATAAATGAGTAAATTAAAGTTATAAACTAACTTATAAACACCAACTAAGTTTTAATATAGATTGTTATAACTTATATATTTTATATTAAATGTTGTGTGCAAATATTGCTATATTATAATAGAAATAGAACTTAAAATAAAGCTTATCGGTAAAAGTCTTAATATTTTTTTCATATACGGTTACAATCGAATGAAGAAATAAAATCAATAAATTAAAGAAATTACACATCTTTACATATTAAATATAGAAACATGTATACATATGTATTTAAAACCCGGTTCGACCCGGCGGTTCAACGTTGAAACCGGTGAACCGGATGATTAAACCGTCGATTAAAAAAACCGGTTTTTTTTTTTTTTTTTTTGGGGGGTATTTTTAAAACATTGCCATAACACACCCTTATCTTCTTCGACTTGGGCCCCACCAACCCACAATTTTATTTTCTTTTCCATTTTTTTAACACAAACATAATTTATTTCATTTAAATTAAAAATACAAAATTACAAATTTATTTTTTATAAAATAAGAAACACACTTTATATACAAAATTATAACTTTAAACCTAGAATTGACAAACAAGAAAAACCATAAGGGCTTAAAATGTAAATATAAATTTTATATATATAAAAACACATCTTCTTCATTGAGAAAGAACCTCCAACCTAAAACCATAAAACACAAAAACCTTCCTTTTTAAAATCATCATACATATAAACACACATTCTTTAACTCAAAAGAAAAAGAAGAAAAAATAAAAAAAAAACAACTCGTTTGTGTATTTTTTAAACGGTTATATTTTTTTTCCATTTGTCCTTATCTAAGTCGTGGCTATGGCGAGTTTACTAGATTTTTGCCATGGCGAGCCATGGTGGTGTGGTGGCGAGGCTTGTGGCGAAGCCACATCGGATGTGGCGAGCCTCCACCGCCACCATACTCCTTCCTCTAAATGATACTCTTTCATGCATGCATCAACTTTTGAAGTTAGTTCAATATATATCTCATAATTTTTAAAATCTTTGTGTTCGTATTTTAAATAGTTAAAAGATTTAAACGGTAAGTAACATTGGTATTTTGCAGTGTTCTAAAAGGCGCGTTGTGGTGCCGCAAAGGCGTCGCCAAGGCGTGAGGCGTAGCCTCGCCGTTACGATATGGACATTGGCGTTGGCGTTAGGAGTAGCGTGAGTCAAGGCGTCAAAAGGCGCGTAAATGCACGCTAAATTGCAAGGCGTAGCGCCATTTTTAAAAGCTTTTTTGAAAAAAAATTGGGCTATTTTGTATTTGGGTTATTTCTTTTTGGGCTTAGTAATTTTTTTAAGTAGTAGTGAGTATATGACCACGAAGACTACAAAGGTCGTATTGCTTTTATGCATAGCACCTTTTATAAACTCAATATGTATATGAAATATGATATTATTATATAAATTTATAAATATTATTTTGCCGATATAGTCACGCCTTGAAATACGCCATGGCTTCGCAAAGGCTCCTAAGGCTTGAGGCGTGGTCATGCCGTCACGCTACGCCTCACGCTATTTATAACCTTGGTATTTTGTATCACGTGCAATGTTTTGAAGCCTGTTTCGACCCGGCAGATTGAACCGGTTTCTATTAAAAGAGGTCAAATTAAATCGGGTTTCAGAGTTTGGGTCTATATGTCGACCCGAGAATATATGATAGGTCAATGATGTTTTTTTTCAAAAAGAGCTTTAAGTGGAATTTGGACAACTTGCATCACAACACACAATGATGTTTTTTTTTCAAAAAAGAGCTTTGCATGGAGTTTGGGGTTAACGATTAAAAATGCAATCAAAGACAAATAAAAGAGACCAATTCGATGAACTCTTCTGATCTCGAAATTGTGTGTAGGCATCTTTAACATTTATTGAGTGCATAATAAAAAGGTACAATAGTCAACAAATTTATTATTTTAAGATTAATAAGAGTTTTGAAAAATGACACCATATCAAGTTTATTATAATAATCCACTTTATCATTTGAGATTTGCAGCATAAAAAAAATCATCACTAACACATTTTTGATCACAAACCACCAGATCAGTTACTATATTCATCCACCATCATGTCTAAACATATCACTTCACACATGTCTCTTTGATTTATCACATCACCGTCCTTTTTTCTATTGCATTCTCTATTCATTCATGCGTTTCAAAAGAAATACATAACATTAGATATGAATATAGTCTTAACAAACATCACTCGTCAAGCTTTTTTATATACAAATGTCTTAAAAATCCACATGTAGCAATCTGGCAGGCGGCGGCAACCTTTTTTGGCAAGTCAGCGGGTGCCTTTTCCGGTGAGTCAGAGCGTCTGTTTTTGGCGTGGCAATCCGACTACGATGTGGCTATTTCCAGCGTGACTGATTTTTCTGACGAGTTTGATTTTTCCGGCGAGTATGATTTTTCCGGCGTAGTATGCGGCTGTTAGGATCTAGAACTAGATAGATCTTCTAGTCTTTGTGATTGTATAGTACTTATGTAATCACAAGTATATACGTGAGAGACTTTAACAAATGTTTAGGCGGAAACTAAACAACGTAATATAAAGAAGAACAAATATAAACAATGATCCTCTATGGATCTTTCTATTGATAATAAATTGTTTTTGTGCTTTTGTAATCGGTACCAAACCCTAATACTCAAGGTTTCTTTTATAGAGAAGAAACCCTAAATTGGTCAACAAGAAAACTAAAATCACGTAAGAGATATACATCAATCTCTTCCTAATTTATCTCATTCCTATATTAATGAGATAATACTAGAATATAACTATAATTCCTTAATTACATTAATTACGTCTATAAATAACAATCAGCAGATTCTATCTCTGTCAGCAGAAACGAGAACATGACCAGCAGAAACATAATCAGCAGGAATGCTACTTGAACTGCCAGCAGGAACATTATCAGCAGGAATGCTACTTGAACTGTCAGCAGGAACGACTTAATGCTATCAGCAGAAACGAACATCTCTAACAGCAGAAACGACACTTAGTCGTTTTCAATTATTCCCAACAATCCTCCCCTAAACTTGGTTTTGACTCCGTTAATTCCAAGTTTCTAGATAGATCTTCGCGAAGCAAGAGGATTGAGTAGCAGCAGAAACAAAGTATGCAGCAAATATTGATGAAGACAGCAAGAACAGACGAACCAGCAGCATCGTAAATACCAGCAGATACAATGTATCCAGCAGCAATAATACAAGCAGCAGAAACCGGAGCAGCAGCATCCAAAACAGCAACATCAAAAGAAACAGCATGAACTCGATGAACAGCAGAATCAAATGAAGTAGCATCGTCAAAGAACAGCAGCTTCCAGTCTTTGCAGCAACATAAGTAGATTTGATAAGCCTTTACCAAGTAGCTACTCACTCTTGGGCTAGATGATACTTTGGTGAAAACAAACACCCTGGTGTAACAAAAACCAGTCCAATTTCTCAGAACGTGAATCAAGGGTGAATTGGAATACCCTAACAGTTTTTGGCAAACTGTCACAGCCATGCAACGGATTTGACATGTCTTTACCTGTAGCCGTTTGCTCAGGACTAGCCAACTCTTCATACACAGAGTAATATGGTGAGTCGATAACCATACAATTTTTAGTAAATTGTCAACTATCAACGGATTTGAGAAAGTCTTTACCAAGAGCCGTACCCTCTTGGACTAGTCATTTTTCATCCCAACAGGAACATGGAAAATGAATACCATCCAGTTTTTGGTAACCTGGCAACCATCAACGGATTTGAGAAGGTCTTTACCAAGAGCCGTACCCTCTTGGACTAGCCACTCTTTGTTACAAGAACATGGTGAGTGAAGGCCATAGGATTTTTAGCAAACCCTTACAGCTATCAACGGATTTGAGTTACACACCAAAGCCGTTTGCAATGGTGAGCCAGACTCTTTCTTGGCTGTTAGCCATGGTGAGCTGAAAACCATTTGTCGTGCAGTGCAAGCACTAACACCAAAATTATGCAACACTATATCTTTACAACACTATACTATTACAGGGATGTATCTAAATCTAAGGATGTTAAATGCTATTTTTTTTAAATAAATAAACGAAACTATTGAAGTAACTACAAACAGTAACTCAGAAACAACTTACATAGGAGCAGATGCAAGACACTCATATGCTTGCCTTAAGCCAGCCTGGACTGTCTGAATGATATTCCCAGCAACAACAACATCCCGACAATATGAGGGTGGAACTGTGAGCCTGTGGCGTAACATACGTTCAAGCAGTGTTGCCCGGATAGGATAGACCTTGTCCACAAACATATACACAGTCTTCCCATTCGTCAAATCCAGGACATGAACAGAACTCTTAGGATACAACTGCCAGCTACTCACAATCCATTCATCTTGTGTACGCCAAAAGTCTTCCACATCATCAGAATGAAGTGACTGACACAACATATTCACATCCCTCCAGAGTTCTAAACCAACATCTACTTCTGGGTTTAACCGAAAGTACCTATTCATCCGTCGACGCAAAAGAAGGAGATCCTCACGATAAACATGAGGTAGCAACTGTTCCTGATAAAAGATCTAAAGCTAACAAAAGGTATGGTTTTGTGAGGTTTATTAAGGCTGATAATGTAGATCATTTGGTATCTAATTTATGCACGATATGGGTGGGTAAACTCAGATTTCATGCTAATATCACGAGGTTTCAGAGGAAACCCTTGAACCAAAATTCTTCACAAACATATAAAAATCAGACGAACAAACATGGCCAAAAAGATGTGTCGATTATGAAAGCGGCGAATCCTTTTGCTGGTTCCTTCGCACATGCTGTAAAGAAGGGGACCAAATCACATTACGAGGAAGTGGAATCTCAACCGGCACTAGTTCTTGACGAATCCTGCTTAAACCAAAGTGATATGTCAATAGCTCTGATGGGTAAAGTTAAAACTTTTGACTCATTATCGAATTTAAAACTAGTTCTAGCCAAGGAAGGTTTTGACGAAATCACACTTAAATACATGGGTGGTTTATGGGTATTGATTAATTTTTAAACAATCATGACAAAGGAGAAGTTCATGGAAAATACTAGTTTGGTTCCTGGTTTTCTCATCTCTAACAGGCTATGCATAACGTTTTCATAGAAGAGAGAGCTATATGGGTGAATATTGATGGTGTTTCAATAAAGGTGTAGACCAAGAACACTTTTAATAGAATCGCATCTAATTAGGGAGAACTTATTTACGATGATGATCAAGAGGAAATGAGCTTTCATAATAAAAGATTATGTGTTTTAACAAAGCTTAAATAATCAATATCCGAATCTTTCTAAATTATAGTGCAAGGTAAGGTTTTCTTGGTACATGCTAAAGAAGAATTTGGATGGACGTCTGACTTTGTGGAGGAAGAAGAGAATGAAAGTGAGTATGACGAGATGGTTAGCAATGAAGGAGATCATGAAGAAAATGGTAATAATACCAATTCAGTGGTCAATGATTCTGATATTGATGAGGTTCCGAACATCATCTTTGAGAATTCCAAGTCCCAAAATCTTTTTTAAGCTGGGTGCAACGTGGAACAGAAACATCCTCAATCAGAAGATCTGTTTAATTTATATGACTTACTAAATAAGAAAAACAATAAGTCTAATGGTGGCTCAAGTTCTAATAGTAATTTGAAATACCCGCCAGGATTTACCCCTTCAGTTGCAGATGAAGATAAAAGAGAGGACTTGTATGTTTCAGGAGATGAAAATGAGATTCGTTCAAAGTACGTTCAAGTGGAAGTAATTTCTCCTTGTGAGAAAGAGAAGGAACAAAACAGATATAATGGTTGGCATAATGACATTCATAAACCGGTATATTCAGGAGGATCAATCTTACAAGTTATAGAGGATATGGTGAAGGTTAGAAAAACAATGGGTTACAATACGAAGGGTTGTGTCAATAACATTGAAGAGATTATCAAATCCCAAGGAGTGAACGACGGTTATCGATGAATTTTATGTCTCTTAACATTTAAGGTCTTGCCCAAAAGACTAAAAAATATTGGATCAAGGAGTTATGTGTAAGACACAAGGTGAATTTTTTGTCTTTATAAGAAACCAAACTGGAATCGTTGGAGTTTTTTAATATTAGGAGATGTTGGGGTAACTTTAACTTCGACTACATTTATAGTTCCTCAGTAGGATATTCGGGCGGTATTCTTTGTGTTTGGGACCCAAAAATGTTTCATAAAGATAATGCTACAGTTTCTGATTATTTTGTCATGGTTAGAGGTAAATGGATCCCAAATGGTAGAATGATTCTTATTATATCTATCTATGCTCCCCAAGAATTAAGAGAAAAAAAGATGTTATGGGATTATTTGACCTTGGTGATTGGCAATTGGCAAGGTGTTGTAGTTATCATGGGCGATTTTAATGAAGTTCATAAGCAAGAGGAAAGATATGGTTCGGTGTTTAACGTCCATGGCGCAGATACTTTTAACATGTTTATTTCAAATGCAGGTTTGGAGGAGATTCATTTAGGTGGTTGCTAATTTACATGGTGTCACAAATCGGCATCTAAAATTAGTAAGCTTGATAGATTTCTTGTGTCTGTAGGAATTGTGAGTGCATGCCCTAATATTTTAGCGCTTACATTAGATAGATATCTATCTGATCATCATCCCATTTTACTATGTGAATCTAAATTCGATTTTGGTCCATCTCCTTTTTGGTTTTTTCTCTATTTGTTCGAAGTAGAGGGGTTTGATGATTTCGTAAAGACAACCTGGAAAGAGGCCCAAGTGAATGATCACAATGCCATGAGAAAGTTTATGAATAAATTGAAGCTTCTCAAAAGGAAAATCCGTGAGTGGACTAAAGATAAAAGGGCCAATACAAATAATAACAAGAAGATTTTGAAAGAGCAGCTTGCTGAGATCGATAGCTTACTTGATAAAGGTGAAGGTAATGTTGAAACCCTTAATAACCGTGCCGATATCTTTAATTCTTTGCAGGATATTGATAAATTAGAATCGATAGAGTTGGCTCAGAAAGCTAAGATTAAATGGGGGATTGAAGGGGATGAGAATACAAAATACTACCACGGGATTCTTAACAGACAACGAAATCAGCTTGCTATTCGGGGGGTGCTGATTGATGGGACTTGGACCGAGTCTCCTGATTTAGTAAAGAATGAATTTTTTTCTCATTTCCAGAATCGTTTTGGTCAACCTCAAAGCTCTCGGATCCAAATTGCTATGGACTTTCCTAATCATCTTAGTCTCGAACAACAGATGGACTTGGAAAGTAATATAACTCGCGAAGAAATAAAAAGGGCGGAGGTTTCCACCTTTTGGAATTTCTTCATTCCTACTATTATCCTCCATGATGAACCTTGTTGAAATATGAGTCAAGCTAGGGGACTCTTTAATAAACAAGCGCTTCGTGGGAGGCACCCCATGCTTATTTTATCTCTTTCTATTTTTCTTTGCTTCCCTAAAGGACAAATCAATTCGGGGTCAAGTAATACTTGTACTTGGTAACAAAAACTAAGCCGTTTAAGTCTTTTATGAGCCTAACAATGTAGAATGATGAGTAGAGCTTGTTCTCTTTCGTTCTTGTTGGTTGTTTGTGTTTGTTTGTCTAGGTTTTCGTTCAAGATTGTGGAAGAACAAAGCAATGCCACAATTTACATTGATGGTCTCCAATCATTCTGCTTCATAAAGTGGGAAATCTTTTATCCTAGTCTTATAAACTAACAAATCTATTCATTTGGCATGAACCCTTAGAAATTGTTTTGTTTAGATTCTTCTTGACGCCCTATTTTTCAAACTTGAGGACAATGTTTTTGTTTAGTTTGGGAAGGATATCTTCGATATTGACATGCACTCACGCAACCTTGTTTGAAAAGACCTTTTTGAATACTTTTTGTGAAAAAAGTGGAAAATTTTAAATTTTGCTACACGAGAGCTCAAATAGAAGTTTAGTTTAGGGAAAACCATAACACCACTTTTTGTAATCCGTTGGTGAAAATAGGAGTTAATTTTGACTTGACCGGTGTGAACATGCCCCCTACTAGCTAGTTCTTTTAAAACTTACCTTTTTGTGGGGCTAAAGCTTTCACAAATCCTATTGCCTTGGATTTTAAAATGTGAAGAACCTAGAGATGATGTATTAAATATAAGTGTATTTGCTTAAAGCAATGTTATTTGGAAAACCTAACAGCTTATAATGAATGATTTGTGTCTTTTACTCCCCACAAGCTCTTAACCCACCTAATCATACGTTGCTCTTTTTAATTAACGAAGTCCCAACCAATGTCTTTAGAAAAAGTCTTACATTTGGAAAAGTAATTCATTTAATATGTAAGTAAGATTTTTGGTTTCAAATTTATAAGTTGATTTTCTAAAGTGAAAATTTTCATTCACGACCAAAAAATATATATAATAAAAGAATGCCAATGAAGCATCTTCTAGAAATGCAAAAGCATTATTTTTTCTTTGTCACAAGCCAATGAAGCATTCGCAAAAATAGAATAATAAAAGCTATATATAGTTTTAATCGTTGGCGTATCCATGTTGAGAGTGAGACTCGGATGGGGTCGCAACTAAGGATTAAGACTATGTACGTGGAATCAAGGTTCGTAGGCATTCATCACTAGGGAGCGCGGCCTAGGTGATTGAAACTACAGGAACTTTGGATCAGGCTTTGTAGGAAAAAGGTGTTGTCGCGATAACCCACAAACGTTAGCAGCGGAGTGGGGGTTCGAACTAAGAACACCGGTTGTTGATGCGATATCCTATTTGGGAGAAAGGCCTAAGTAGGGGTTCGAACTAAGAACAACATTCCTATTGAAAAAAAAAATTATAGTATATTGAAAATAAAAGAATGGTTAAAATTTCATTTTCTAAAATCAAGTTATAAGTTTTGTTTCCCAATTTCTTTTAGCTTTGAGTCGAGGTTTATCTATGTTATTAACATTTAAGCTCACAAGGCTTAAGTGAAAGCTTAGATGGATTTTCAACTATAAAGATAAATTGATCTATGGTGAGTTTTATAAAAGAGTGCACACATCTTAATCATTAATTTATTCTTGGGAGTGAAAAGTTCACAAGTTGTAAGTATAAGAGCTTAACCATTTGGACTTATATTGACAATGATCTTGTTTAATAGCTTTGTTTAGTCTAGTGAAAAGTCAGGGAAGACGAATTTTCCTCTTTTGTGCTCTATTAATCGGGAGTAGCCTATTTCAATGAGCCTAAAAGTTGCAAAATTGCAATGATTGCCATTAATGTGTTTCCATGAGAAAAAATGTTGAGAAAAAGCTTAAGATGTTTTAAAAAGGTGATTCAATAAAGGTGAAAACAAGGACATTTTGGAAACTTGTTAGTTATCAAAGTGTTCACTTAATAAAAATTGCGTGAGGACACGGCAATCCTTTAGTTTGGGGAATTTTGATAAGTGTTAAATTGTATATATAAAATACCTAGGATTTCGCCAATAAAAGCCAAAAATATGCCAAAAGATGGAAATATGTGTGCTTTTGTGTCATAATGTGCAGGAAAGGATATCAAAGTCAAAAAGAGCAAAAACCAACAAGAAATGAAGAGACAAGTACAAGAGAGAGATTTGAGGAAAGATATCAAAGCCGGATCAGCCCTATAAAAAAGAGTAAAAAGAGAAAAAAATTAAACCGACAACAAGAGAAGAAATTCAATGAATGACCCCAATTGAAGTAAAAGATCAATACTGAGACCCAAGTTTTCAAAAGTTCAAGGGTTCATTTGGATGTTTTGAAAGTTCAAGGACCAAAGATGTCAAAGTTAGAAAGTTGGTTTATTAAGAGGAAAAAGGAGATAGCAAGTACAAGGGCCAATAATGACAACTTCCAAACTCATTTTACACTACACGGATTGAAAGAAAACACAAGGACTACTTTTGCAATTTTCCCAAAGATTCAAACAGTCACAAAACGCGGTGGTAAAAACGTTTCTTTCTCCCTAACCACCTCTAACCAATTTTCCCGCCCAAAACCCAAACTTCCCAAACTCCTTCTCCCGTCTTTCCCTACAACCCTACCTCGTATTTACCCATCTCCACGTCATTTCTATGACGTGGCAACCTCTTATTGGTGCAAACACCTCACCAATTAGATCCAACGGCTTAAATTTAAAGAAAAAGAGATCAAGGGCTGAAAAGACTTGGAGTTTTCTCATCTTCTCATCACTTTCGACTATAAATATAATCTTTAAGAGAATAGAAGTGTGTGGTTTAATTTTTTCAGTTTTCTTGAATTTTCCTTTTTAGCTCACGTGTACTGTTCATTTTTTCGAAATTAAGCTTTTAAATCTTTTAAGTCAATTGTACTTTTTGATTCATATCTTGTACTCTTCTTTCTTAAGCAATAAAGCTAGTTCAGTGGTGTTTGTTTTTAAGTTTTCAAGTAATAAGCTGTTTTTAGCTAATAAGCTTGTAATAAGCTAAATTTAGCTTATTCTATTTTCTTTTGTTCTAAAATTGTTCTAATATTGCTAAAAGTCTTCTAGATACTGAATTTGTCTATTTTAGTTCAAAAATGTTCATTTGAGTTCAGTTTGATTAAAATTTGGAACACTGAGGAGTATTTAAGCTCAAAGAACTTATTGACTTAACTTTTGGTTTATATGCAAGTGCCAATAGGAATTGAATGGTAAGGCATTCACTCAGAAGAGTGGCCTCGTCGTCCAAAAAAAAAAAGAAAAGAAGCAAGAGAAAAAGAGATTACATATAATTCAGGTTTCATCTTCTATTTTCATTTTAAAGCCAATTGAAGCCTATTTTAGTTAGCTATTGTGAATTCAAAATTGCTTATTCCATATTTCAAGTGGGTTTAGATTGATAATTAGGTTTTAATTGTTTTTTAATTTTTCCAATACCTATTCTAGTTAAAATAAATCTCTTTAGTTGAAACTGTTCTTATAGTGATAATAGCTAGCTGATAAACTAAGCTTATTTTTTCCTTAAGAAGCTTTAGTTTTTTAGTGCTCAATTAGCTTATAAGGTGATTTTAAATTGAGTAGCTATAAAAAGGTTTTAGCAGTTTTAGTTTATTAAAAATTGATTTTATAGTGAAAATCAGTTTGACAGTTAGAATAAAGTATGTTTGGGATAAGTAAGTTTTGACCCCTAAAGTCAAACAGGACTTGTAAAAAATTCTTTACTTAGTTGAGTTTTCAAGTTGTTTAAGTTTTAAAGAAGATTTGAAAGTTAGTTTGTAGAATTTAAAGATTTAAGGCTTAAAAAGTCTTGCTAGCACCAGGGCATTTTTAATGATCAAGTAGATTTAGTGTTTAAGTGTTTCAATAGCATTTTAGAGATCAATTTTGGTTAATGCAAGATTAGTAACATTTAGTTAGCTAGTTTATGAGTTATAAGGTTAGAGTTTAGACCTGCATTTAAGCTTTTACCAAGTATATCAGCAACAACAGTACTTACTCAGTTAAAACTGCTGTTGCTTATCATTTTTTTAGCTGTCTCTTTAGCACTTATAATTAGGAGTTAGAATTTAGTTTTAAGCATCTAAGTAGTACTCTATTAGCTCTCTAAAATTCATCTTTTAAGTTTCATTTATAAGCTTTAGATTAGCTTAAACAAACTTGCAAAAGTGGTATAGCAGAATATTAGAGTACTAGCTTATTTCTTTTTGATTTCTAAGTTCTAGTTGTTTTTATCAAAATCCTTTTATCTAGGTTTACTCTAAATTCTTAGGATAGCTTATTCTCAAAAATTCAGTTTCTAGGATTTAGTTTTAAGCTGTTTAGCTTATTAAGATTAGCTTAATTTCAGTAACTAGCCTGAATCCTTAGTTTTTTAAGAGTAATTTCTTGACAATCTAGTTTTTATTTAGCTTATTTTTTTTAAAACTTCTTTAGTATACATCATAAGCTTCATATAGCTTCTTTTGGTTTTCATTTTCATCAAGAAATAAGCTAGAGATAAGCAAAAGATTAGAAAAGTTAAAATTTCAAATAATGCCATATCTTTCTGTAATCGGGTGGAGATTAAAAGCTAATTTCTCCTAGCATAATTAAATCGATAAAATGTCCAAGAGCTTTTGTTAAAGTTGTAGTCTAAAAGCTCAAGTCCAACTTTGTAGTTTTAAGTTTTTGCTAATTTTCCACTTTTTAGATAAGCCAAAAACAAGCAAAGTCGTAGGGTTTGTTTTGTACTTTCTCGATAGTTAAGGGTTGTCTGTTTTAACTAGAGTGTAAATTTCTTTTAATTACCCCACCTACCTTTTACTTTCATTTGTTGCACTTTCTACCCTGTCTTTTTAGTTAAATAAAATAGTTTTAATATTTTAATTTTAGTTTTAATAAAATTAGGGTTAGATTTTTAATTGGCAAAATTAGGTTTCAATTGGTTTATAAAATTTAGGCATTTTTATACCTTTAGTTTTCTGCACACTTAAAGTAGTTAAAAACAATTTTTCTTTATTTTTCCAATTAAGTTTGTATTTTCTAGGAATTAAAATAGATTTTAAGTAATTTCTTTTTCTTAAAGAATTCATAGAAAATAGAAAAATAGGTGGAAAAATTTAATTCTTTTTGTGATAATTTAATTTTTAATTCTAGTATTTTTGAAAAATAAAAATAGAATTTTAGTTTTAATTTGTAGAAAAAGCTTATTTTTAGTAATTCATTTTTCTTTAGAAATTCATATAAAATTCCAAAATATTAAAAAATTCTAATCTTTTTTCCTAAAATTTTCTTTTAAATTGTGTGAATTTAAGGTTAAAATTTTGTTCAAATTAGTGCCTATTCGATTTTTTAAATTTCATTTTTATGCTCACCCCCGTCGCCACGTTTTTAATTCACATTTGTTAATTTGTTCGTAATTAGTTACACGGTTTAATTCTTTAATCGTTTCTATAGTTTAATGGTGCTATTATATTCGTAGTGTAATTCAAAATTCAAAAATCCTTTATTCATTCTTGACTCGAATCCGAATTATTCCCAAATCTCAATTCACGACTTCGTTGGGATACGACCCGAGAAGAAATACTTCCCGGTTAAAAATATACGTATTGTGTTTTCTTAAGTGAGATTTTATCCTTTTATTTCTCTTGTTTGAGAAGTAATTTGGAAAGAATTGTCACGGGATTAATACTATATATATATAAATTTGACTAGTACTTACACACGCAAACCACAAACGTTAAAGGTCATATCCGAAAATTCATATTCAAGCCTTTTAACAACATATGTTAAAACGATTTTCCAAAAGCTAAAATCTAAATACGTTACCATCGTAGTGACAAAGATCATAACAAGTATTCTACATAAGTGATCATAGCTTCCATCTTATTATACAACAACCCTAATACTAAGTACTTTCACTTCGTTAGTCTTTCATCCTTCTAGAATGTCACGATGTTTTATCACCATGAGGATCAAACTTGCCCATCGATCTTAGGATAGAAAACTAATCAAAATCTACCAAAGTTAGTAAACGTGTCATTATCTATTTAATAGTCTTGTTACTATTAAATATATTTCAATAAATCTTGACAACTTAATTATTTCATCCGAAATATTTAAGTATCTTTAATTGGCGAAAAGAAAATTAAAATATCACTCTTTATTTATGTCAAAATCGTTTCACAAAAACCTTAGTCATGCTCTATATTAAATAATGGTTAAGATTTTCCGTCCACTCTTTTTTCCGCTACTACCTTAAGATAACCCTCATAATAAATTCTCGTCGTGTGATTGTTCCATGAACATTCATAATGTCACACCCCCAGACGGGGCCTGGACGGAATACGAGTCCCAAGGCGTGACGTCATCATAATCCGAACACAAGGCACAAGAGAACGACCACTAATGGACGTTTTGAAAATCATAACATCGTTGCATTGTTTAATAAATAAATAGTTTTACAATATTTAAGAGGGATTAAACCATTTTGCAGAGCGAAGTAAAATGAAGCGGAAGCAAGAATTGGTTTTCAAAAGACAACTATATGATAATTTGATAAGTCCTGAAAGAGTACCATATTGGCCACCGTAACTCCACAAAGCACAACAAGAAATCCAAGCTAAGCACCTGTAGTAAAATCATGCTAAACGGTCATCATAAAGTTGATGAATTCATAGGTTTTTAAGTAAAACATTTATGAGACCAAAAACTTTAGTGAATACAGCTTCACTCATGTATTACGAAAAACATTTATAATCAATAAACGTTCAACCAAAGTAGTGGTGGACCACAAGTTTACAAGTACCACTGTGACAAGTTTATAGAGATATAACTTCACATACAAAGCATATGCGACTATTATAACGGATACAATATCGCATGAAAAGTGTATACTGTTACGCTAAGCTCATGACACTGAAGCTAATTAATCAACAGGGCATGCTTCTTCCTGTTGTATAGTATTCCTGCCCTAAACCGGTGTCCCAAACCAAAGACCACCATAATGTACAATCGACATGACATATATCCGTTTGTTCTTTTTCGTTAAGTGGAACCAAAGCGGATAGGGATAATTAGTCCCAATAGATCTATTATCACTCCGCTCCCTCCAACCGGGAGCTGCCGGGGTGGGGGTCGGAGGGAAAGGGGTGTAAACGGGGGGGAGTCATGTCTGGGGGGGCTCGGCAGTAGTTCGTCGTTTGATAAGCAAATTAGGGGCAACAGGTAAATAAGGATAGGTAACTGAAAACACTTGTGTCCCATTATGAAGAAATAATCATTTTCTTCCATAACAACTGTAAAAACTTAATCTTAAGTAGAAAGAGTGTGATATCAATCAAGTAACCAAGTTTGTAATCAGCGTGTAAACGAGTTTGTTATTCAGTAACGTAAATAAGTTTGTAAACGAGCATGTTTCTCACCCTAAAAGATAATAAAACATTTATTCAAAACGAGTAAAAATGTGGGGCTATGAACTCACCTTGAGGTTGCAGACACTAGCAGAATGTCAAATACTAGCACACACAAACGGAGAACAATAGACTCGACCAAGAAGATGCAGCTTAACTTAACAGTTAAAACCCACTAACTTAGGATGATGGGTTTGGGTTTTTCGATGGATGAGTACATCAACGCGACACGTTGATAAAGGATTTGGGTTTCAGGTTGTAATGGTTTGGTGGTTGGGTTACCAAATAAATCGAAAGTAAACGCAAAAAATGTAATATATCCGTAATCTATTACATATGAAGAATGAACAATTATAATAAAATCATATGGTGAATTAATAATCTAAAGACAAAACAACAAAAGAATTGAGTCGCATATATAATACTATTACAAGTATTAGATAAAAACGTAAGAAAACAATGTAACAATATAATTCGAACACTCTTGCTTATCCCCAAATTAAATTAATAAAGGGGTTCTTGCATAAAAGTAAACACACATTCTAAAGTTATGAATTAGATAAATGACGTTTTAAAGTATTTACAAAAGTTATTATTGTGTCAATTAGTCGGGAATTATAAAATAATATATTATAATTTAGTATTTTGTTTTTCTGACAGTTTTTAGTTAAAACATTGTCTCATTCGTAAAAAGTATATTTTCCGTTTGTTTAAAAGGTTATTGTATAATTAAAATTTAATAAGTATGAAGATTATATAAATTGGTCCTTTTATCGGATTTTTAAGATAATAGACATTTAAGTGTACGATACTAAATAAAGGAGTTTTATAAATTTCGGCATGTCCTTTTCGTTTATACGACTTTTCCCATATACATACATTTCAATGTTTTCCGCTTTTAATCAATCAATTCATGTTTCAAATGCACGCGTGTTATAAATATATAAAAATACGAGATCAAACAATTAAATAAATAAGTAAACCAAGCACACCCTTACGGGCGGTTAACCAACGAACCAAACACATCCTATACTGAACTAAACACCCCTGTTTGGGGCAGATTAAACCCAAATCCGAACGCCCCTGCTGGGCCGAAAACACAGCAAACAAACACCCCTTAGGGCTGTTACAACGCCAAACGCACCCCTTTGGGTGTTTCTGTGACAAACAAACGCACCTATCTGTTTAAATTATTAACCAAAAAGCACCCATGTGGTCTTAACAAACCAAAAACGCACCCCTAGGACTAATTTAAAAAACAACCAAACACGCCCTAATCTACACCATATGCAATCCAAACACACCCACTGTTTCTAAACCTATGTCAAACGCCGCCCCTTTGTGCATTTTAATAACCAACCCACGCCTAGGTCTTGCTGGGTGGAGGTGTGGCGTGGGGACGTGGTGATGGTTTATGATGATGATGATTGAGACAGTGGTGCGATGATGATGATGATAGTCGAGGGTGTTGGCAGCGGCCGGTGGTGATGACGAGGTGAAGGGTGAGGATGATGGATATTGAGGTAGCGGTGTGCTGACAGTGGGGGGGGGATGGTGGTGACACAGGGTGGTGTTGATCGTATGTGCGCTGTGGTGATGATGGTGTTGGCTACGTGACGGCCATCGTGGTGGAGTGGCAGTTGTCGTGGGTTTGGTGGCGATGGTGTGGTGATGTTGTGGCGGTTGTGGTGTGCCGGCTGAAGTGATGGCAGCAAGGTGATGAATTGATGGATGGCATCTAATGTGAGGATGAGTGTGGTGGAGTCGTAGATGTGGTGACCGAGCTGGCCGTTCAAAGTTTTGGCGAAAATAGTGAAGGCGCCGAAAAATTAATATAGAGAGAAAGAGGCTAGGGTTTGTGTATATGTGTGTTATATAAAATAAAATGAAGTAAACCCTAAAAAAATTATATATAAAATTTTTAAATATAAAGTTATAAATAAAATGATAAAAGTGCCAATAGTTTTAGGGTTAATTTTGTAAATATGTTTTCCCACAGGGACTTTAGAGTGTAACTTTTATAACTAAATGGTTCGGGACTCGTTTGGACCTAGTTAATTAAGATTCAAAATACGAACTTGGCGCCAAATGCCTTCCACACAAAAAATTTTTTCCACAAATGAGTAACTATATACTATTGTATTTTTAATAAATCTTTTATAAAATTTATTTAAAAATGTTTATTATTTATTTGTGTATCCCTGACAAATTTTGTCCGTAAAATGAACTTTAAATTAAATAATTGCTTTTTTAATAAACATTTTTGAATAACATGATAAATAATTTATTAAATACTTTTATTAAATAAACAGCGATAATTTAATATATTTAAATTATTTTCGTGTCGGTACGCTTGTACTCGTTTTCAAAATTTTACGAGAGTATTTCGGTCATTTTCTGCATGTTTTCTCCCGGGTCTCAGGCAAAACTAAAATAGTTGTTTCGGAATGTCGTTTTACATCAAATTGCTTTAGAGTCCGAGTTGTGAAAACGTGATTTAGCGGGTCATTTTTGATAAGTTAGCTTAAGAATAACATATATTCAAGTCAAATATGTTTGAAAATAAATTTGTAAATGAGAGATAATAATAATACTTATGATTTATTATTTAAATATGTTTTAAAAATTTATCGGCTACGCGGTAATCGCTTTTTATGTGACCGTAAAAGGTCAAAAAGTCAAATCAGACCCAAAAAGTCAAAGGGTAAAATAGTCATTTAAAATATCAAAAATTGCGAGGTGTGACACATAATACTCGAGAAAAGCTACTTAACTTAGTGGATGAAGTTCGTTGTATGCTAATCATCATTCGTCTTGACAATTGTCAAGCTCAACGCTTAACGTCTTTATTAAATTTCCTTTCCCATTTTTCCCTTTATTCCAAAATTTATGTCCAATATGAGCACGAATCAAAAAGGGAAGGGAAAATACTCACAAGAAGCTCACATGGTGATTCTTATGCACCAAAAACTCTATCAAAATCCTTCACCACAACCCTCAAAATCAAAACTCAAATATTCCAATATCCAAAATACGCTAGGGGCAATCACTAACAACTCAATCGACCAACATCTATTGTGATAAAAAATGCCGAAAGCAACCCCTGTCGATATCTCTCTCACTAAATCATACATCCCAATAGTACTTCATTCCTGGCTTCTCTCCCCACTCTTGCCCAATCAATTTTTCTCTAAATCCTTCACACAACTAGGAGTAACATGAAAAAACTATTTTAATACATTGGTTGAGATATGCTAAAAAACATTTTTTTCATGCATAAAGACGCTTCTAACTTGTTGCAAAGTATGTAATCTAATATATATTTTCGACACTCTTGATTGAAATCAAGGAGTCACTTGAATATTTCTTAGGTTTTAAGGTTTGATTAGCAGTCGAAATAAGTCTTACTCCACATTTGTTTTGACATTTAGGCGACAACACTAGGATTTTCAACATAAATCTCATTGATGATATTGAAACCATAATTTCAAATAACATAAACTTTCTATTATACTACACCTAATAGATTGTCTTCATATTGAATGTTCCTTCAATTTGCTCTCTTAGAATGACCTCAATTACAATATAGAGTGATTGATTGCACTTGCTATATGAAATGATTTTGTACTTTGTATAAAAACTAGCCTTTGCAAGCTCACACTTAGTAAAAGCCAAATTTTACAACACACTAATTATTCCTTGATGAAAATCTCAGTGTTGCTCATCTTAGGTCTTAGTATTATTTCACACATGTTTGTTTGCCAAACATTATGTGAAATAGTTCTAACTTATACTTGTTCAAACTAGGTATTTGCATGATTACTTGCTAAAAATCTTAATTGCCATAAAAGGATGGACTTGCTGCAAATTAACCACCAAACAGAAACCCTTACACAAAAGTTTGAGAAAAAACAAATTTTGGGAAATCTAGGAAATGCCAGTAGGCGGCGCCCTTAATTCATAAAGGACGCCCCCCTTAATTTTAAGGGGACTGGCCCATAATTAAGGGGATCGGCCTAGGCTAACACGGGTAAAACAATATTTTTTTTTCTTTTTAACCAAACACCCTCTAGACTGAGCTACTGTTTCCCTAAATTCACAAACATTTATTGGAATTGATCCTTTGAATGTTCATGTTTCCTAATTTAAACCTTTCCTCCACTATAAATACATCCTCATCCATCATCATCACAATCATCCTCAACAATGACATCTCCTAACAAACCCACATCCAAACCATCAAGGGTAGCCAAAATGAGTGTGAAACCCATTTGGATGAAAACGTTATCTGCATCAAAATGTGCTCAATACAACTTCACCCAATACCAAAACCCACTTCATCTCCTCATCAACGACACCACCTCAAGAAACAATCATGCCCAATCAGCATTACAAATCCTTACATTGAGAACACTCCCACATCACCACAAATTGTCTCACATCCTCCACTTCCTATCTCACCCATCAACTCACATATTGCTCACACTCAAGCTCCACCTCAAAGTAACAACTAAATTCAACACACACCACCTCTATCTCCGAGTAGAGAAAGCCTAGTTGATGACATTAATCAACTACAAGACCTATCTAACCTCTGTATCCATGGCTTCTTTGACTAAAAAACAAAACAACATTCCCTCATCACCTTACTCTCCAAACTACCACACACCCTCAACATCAACCACGTTGAAACCCATGTTGGGTATGCCCTTGTTGCATCATCACCAAAAACAATTCCTTTGCTTTAAGTTGAGGATTATCAATTGGCTTGTATTCCTCCTCACTCAAACCTCATCCACCACCCACCTAGATTCAAAGAGTTTACCTTCCACAGACGCAATCACTCCAAACTCTCCAACCAACTAATGCTCATAATATGCCTTCAAATAATCGTGCAAATCCTTAATTCTATCGCAATGCAAGTCAAAATCCTTCTAGGCTTAATTAGGATATATTTTATGTAATTAATATGCTTCTAAAGCTATTTGTTTTTTTCTATTTATGCATGCTTGTGTTTTATTCACACACATTGTCTTAAATGAATGAAGTATCTTTTGCTTTGATGTTTGCTTGCACTTGTCATATTTTTCCTTCCTTCTTGCTACATGTTAGAAATATTTGTATTGTTCAAACTGTCGTTTAAGCTACCTAGAAATCATATCTCGATTCCATGGTGCCGCTCTGAACGAGGGGGAGCCACATCAAGGGGATCATTATGTCTGTCGATTTACTACCAATCCCCTCAACGTATGCCTTTTGATTCTACAAAAAGGGGATAAATGACATGAAACTACACTAAATACTTCTTTAAAAAATATTTTTACATTTACTGAGTTAAATTGTAATCATCAAAAAGGGAAGATTATTGATGAAATATATGCCTAAAAACATTAATAATATTTTTTCACATCTTTACGTTTTGATAATCATAAAATATAAAAACGTTCAACGTAAAATTAAACGTAAACAAGTAATTAGTAGTAAATCTTCATTTCGACACATTAATCACTTAAAGGTATGAATAAACAATTGCTTAATGCATTTTATGATCAAAGGAAATTTTTATTCAACCTCAAACTTTTATAAAATGTTGTAAACATTTTTATAAACATCACAAAATATTTTCTACATTTAAAAGAAATGTTTTATTCAAAATAAACATTTTGATTCAATTTTTCAACTAAAACGGTATTTCGAAAAATCCAGTAAACACCATCCCCTGAAAAGGACAAAAAAGAGGAGCTCTGAAAATGGGGGGCGCCCCCCTTATAATTATAGGGGACCGGCCCTTTTCCAGACGCTCCCTCTTTTTGTCCTATTTAATGGAGGTGTTTACTGGACTTTTTCTAGCCGTTTTAGGTTCGAAAATTTGAAATTCAAAATGTTTATTTTGAATAAAACATTTCTTTTAAATGTAGAAAATGTTTTTTGATGTTTATAAAAATGTTTACAATATTTTATAAAAGTTTGAGGTTGAATAAAAATTTCCTTTGATCATAAAATGCATTAAGCAATTGTTTATTCATACCTTTAAGTGATTAATGTGTCGAAATGAAGATTTACTACTAATTACTTGTTTTACGTTAATTTTACGTTTGAACGACTTTTATATTTATGTGCTATCAAAACGTAAAGATGTGAAAAAACTATTATTATTTATTTAGGCATTAATTTTATCAATAATCATCCTTTTTTGATGATTTACAATTTTAAACTCCCTTTAAATGTAAAATTATTTTTAAACAAGTATTTTAGTGAGTTTCATGTCATTTATCCCCATTTTTGTAGAATCAAAAAGGCATCGTGAGGAATTGGTAGTAAAAATCCGACAAAAAACATGGATCCCCATGATGTGTGCACCCAAACTCGTGTCAGAAGTGGGGGGGGGGGCACGCCCAGGGGGGGGGGGGAGGGGGTGGGGGGGGGGTGGGGGGGGGCAACCCCCCACCCCCACCCCGCCCCGGGCCACCGCACCGGGGGGGGGGGCACCAAGGAACGAGCTATGAATTCTTGGCTACAAAACTAGTTAGAACACTATAACAAATATTTCTAACAGTAGCAAGAAGGATAACAATATGACAAGTGCAAGCAGACATCAAGCAAAAGATTACTTCAATCAATTAAGACAATGTGTGTGAATCAAAACACAGCTAGCATAAATATGAAAAACAACATATGCTTTAGATGGCATATTAATACAAAAAAAATATCCTAAATA
This sequence comes from Tanacetum coccineum, assembly GCA_026074375.1. Lineage (NCBI taxonomy): Eukaryota > Viridiplantae > Streptophyta > Magnoliopsida > Asterales > Asteraceae > Tanacetum > Tanacetum coccineum. Next base: position 49,742 of record BQNB010008269.1, read on the forward strand.
GGCCATAGAAGGATTTACTTGCTTGCGAGAGAAAAGGATTTAGACATTATTTGAAGGCATTATTATGAGATATTAGTTGGAGAGTTGGAGCTGAGGCGACTGTGAAGGTAATCTTCTTTGAACTCTAGGGGGATAGGATGAGTGAGGAGGAATTCAATCCAATTGATATCCTCACTTAAAGCAAGGAATTGTTTTTGGGTGAAGATGCAACAAGGCAATACCCAACATGGGTTTCAACTTGGTAGATGTGAGGGTGTGTGGAAAGTTTAGGAGAGTAGGTGATAGAGGAATGTTTGTTTAGTTTTTTAGTCAGATGCATGGCGAAGAGGATAGATAGGATCTTGTAGTTGATTAATGTCAGCAACTAGGCTTTCACTACTCGGTAGATAAGGTGGTGTAGTGTTGAAATTTGGTTTGTTACTTTGAGGTGGAGCTTGATGTGAGCCAATATAGAGTAGATTGTTAGATGGGAAGTTGGGAGGATGTGAGACCACATGTGATGCAGCAGGAGTGTTCTCAATGAATGATTTGTAATGCTTGAATAGGGATGATGTTTTTCTCGAGAGGTTCGTGATGAGGGGTGAGTGTTTTGGTATTGGTGAAGTTGTATTGAGCACATTGATGTGTTGCAAAGGTTTTGATTTTTCTCCTCCAAATGGGTTTCACACCTTCTGGCACCCCTATGATGGTCTGGATGTGGGATTAGCTTAGGAGATGTCATTGGTGAGGATGATTGTGATGATGATAGATGAGGATGTATTTATAGTGGAGGAAATGTTTAAATTAGGAAACATGAACATTCAAAGGATCAATTCCAATAAATGTTTGTGAATTTAGGGAAACAGTAGCTAAGTCTAGAGGGTGTTTGGTTAAAAAGAAAAAAAAATACTGTTTTACCCGTGTTAGCCTAGGCCGGTCCCCTTAATTAGGGGTCGGTCCCCTTAAAATTAAGGGTTCGCCCTTTATGAATTAAGGGGGCCGCCTGCCTGGCATATCCCAAATGCCAAAATTAGTTTTTTCCTCAAAGTTTGTGTGAGGGTTTCTGATTGGGGTGGTAATTTTCAGCAGTCCATCCTTTATGGCAATTAAGATATTTTAGCAAGTAAATCCATGCAAATACCTAGTTTGGGAACAAGTAATAAATGAGAACTATTTCACATATGTTGGCAAACAAACATTTTGAAATAATACTAAGACCTAAGATGAGCAACACATAAGAATTTTCACAAGTTTAATTAGTGTTGTTGTAAAATTATGGCTTTTACTAAGTGAGCATGCAAAGGCCTAGTTTATACTAAGAACAAAATCATTTCATATAGCAAGTAGCAATCAATCATCTATATTTGTAATTGAGGATCATCCAAGAGAGCAATTAAAGGAACATATCAATATGAAGACAATCTATTATGGGTAGTAATTAATAGAAAGATATGTTAATTGGAAAATAGGTTTCAATATCATCAAATGAGATTTATGTTGAAATCCTAGTGTGTGCCTAAATGCAACAAATGTGGAGTAAGAATTATTTCGACTCTAATAAACGTAAAACCTAAGAAATAGTTCAAGTACTCCTTGATTCAATCAAGAGTGTCGAAAATATATATTAGATAATACTTTGCACAAGTAAGAGGTCTTAATGCATGAAAAAAATGTTTTAGCAAATCTCAACAATGAATAAAATAGATTTTTCATGTACTCCCTAGTTGTGAGAAGGATTTAGAGAAAATAGATTGGGCGAGAGTGGGAGAGAAGCCAGGAATTTAAGATACTTTAGGGATGTATGATTTAGTGAGAGAGATATCGAAGGGCGGAGCTTTCGCATTTTTTAATCACAATATATGTTGTCGATTTGACTTGTTATGATTGCCTCCTAGCGTATTTGGAAATTGGATAATTAGATGTTTTGCTTTTGAGGGTTATGGTTGAAGGATTTTGATGTGGTTTTGTGCATAAGAATCACCAAAGTGAGTTCTGAGAGTATTTTCCTTCCTTTAGTTGTGCTCATCTGGAACATAAATAATGAATAAAAGGGAAAAATGGAAGACAATAAAACTAAAGCGTTAGCTTGACAATGTCAGACGAATGATGAAGAGCATACAACGAACTCATCCACTAGTTACGTACTTTCTCGAGTATTATTGTCACAACCCCCAATTTTTGAATATTTTTAAATGACTAATTTACCATTTGACTTTTGACTTTTTGACCTTTTACGGTCACATAAAAAGCGATTACCGCGTAGCCGATAAAATTTTGAAACATATTTAAATAATAAATCATAAGTATTATTATTATCTCTCATTTACAAATTTATTTTCAAACATATTTGACTTGAATATATGTTATTCTTAAGCTAACTTATCAAAACGTACCTCAAATCAATTTTCACAACTCGGACTCTAAAGCAATTTGATGTAAAACGACATTCCGAACAACTTTTTAGTTTTGCCCGAGACCCGAAAACAAGCAGAAAATGACCGAAATACCCTCGTAAAATTTTGAAAACGAGAACAACGCGTACCGACACGAAAATAATTTAAATATATTAAATTATCGCTGTTTATTTAATACAAGTATTTAATAAATTATTTATCATGTTATTCAAAAATGTTTATTAAAAAAGCAATTATTTAATTTAAAGTTCATTTTACGGACAAAATTTGTCAGGGATACACAAATAAATAATAAACATTTTTAAATAAATTTTATAAAAGATTTATAAAATAAAAGTCATATAGATACTCATTTTGTGGAAAAAATTATTTGGAACGCAATGGCGCAAGTTTCGTGTTTTGAATCATTAATTAACTAGTCCAAACGAGTCCCGAACCATTTATTTATAAAGTTTACACTCCTAAGTCCCTGTGAAAATAATTACAAAATTAACCCTAAACAAATTGGGCACTTATACATTTATTTTTTATAACTTTATATATATATATATATATATAATTCTTTATAGGGTTTACTTCATTTTATTTTATATAACACACATATACACAAACCCTAGCCTCCTCTCTCTCTATATAAATTTTCCGGCGCCTCCCACCATTTTCGGCAAACTTCCGACCATGCTCCGGTCACCACATCTATGCACACCACCACTCCATCCTCACCATAGATCCACCATCAACATCATCACCTTGCTGCCATCACTTCAGCCGGCACACCACAACCGCCACAACATCACCACACCATCGCCACCAAACCCACGACAGCTGCCACTCCACCACTATGGCCGTCACGTAGCCAACACCATCATCACCACAGCCGCACCATACATCAACACCACCCGTCACCACCATCCCCTCCACGACAACCCACCGCTACCCTCAATATCATCCTCCTCACCATCACCCCGTCATCACCACTGCCGCTGCCAACCACCCTCGACATCATCATCATCATCATCGCACCACTGTCATCATCATCATAACACCACCACCACGTCCCTACGCCACCACCTCCACCCATCCAGCACCTAGGGTGCGGTTGGTTATTAAAATGCCACAAAGGGGGGCGTTTGGACATAGGTTTAGCAACAGTGGGTGTGTTTGGATCTGCATATGAGTAGCTTAGGGCGTGTTTGGTTGTTTTAAAATTAGTCCTAGGGTGCGTTTGGTTTGTTAACGACCCACATCGGGTGCTTTTGGTTTAATAATTGCACCAGATGGTGCGTTTGTTTGTCACAGAAACACCCAAAGGGGTGCGTTTGGCGTTGTAACAGCCCTAAGGGGTGTTTGTTTGCTGTGTTTTCGGCCCAGCAGGGGCGTTCGGATTTGGGTTTAATCTGCCCCCAAACAGGGGTGTTTGTTTCGCTGGATAGCAGCCCAAACAGGGGTGTTTAGTTCAGCATAGGGTGCGTTTGGTTCGTTGGTTAATCGCCCGTAAGGGTGTGCTTGGTTTTACTTATTTTGTTATTTGTTTGATCTCGTATTTTATTAAATTAAACACGCGCGCTTTGTTGATATCTATGGCTATATTTTGAAACATGAATTGATTGATTAAAAGCGGAAAACATTGAAATGTATATATATATGGGAAAAGTCGTATAAACGAAAAGGACATGTCGAAATTTATAAAACTTCTTTACTTAGTATCGTACAATTAAATGTCTATTATCTTAAAAATTCGATAAAAGGACCAAGTTATATAATCTTCATACTTATTAAATTTTAATTATACAATAACCCTTTAAACAAACGGAAAATATACTTTTTACGAATGAGACAATGTTTTAACTAAAACTCGTCAAGAAAACAAAATACTAAATTATATAGTATTATTTTATAATTCCCGACTAAAAGACAAAATAATAACTTTTGTAAATACTTTAAAAATGTCATTTATTTAATTCGTAACTTTAAAACGTGTGTTTACTTTTATGCAAGAACTCATTATTAATTTATTTGGGGATCAGCAAAGACGTGTCGAATTATATTGTTACAATTGTTTTCTTACGTTTTTATATAATACTTGTAAAGTATTATATATTGCGACTCATTCTTTTGGTTGTTTGTCTTTATTATATAATTCACCATATGAATTATATAATTGTTCATTTTTCATATGTAATATATACGGAATATATTACATACTTTGCGTTTACTTTTCGATTTATTTTGGTTAACCAACCACCAAACCATTACAACCTGAAACCCAAATCCTTTATCAAACGGTCGCTTTGATGTACTCATCCTCGAAAAACCCACCCATCATCCTAAGCTTAAGTGGGTTTTAACTGTTAAGTGAAGCTTCAACCTTCTTGGTCGACCATTCCGTTCTCCGTTGTGCTGTGCTTGATTATTTGCAATTTCTGCTAGTTGCGCTGCAACATCAAGTGAGTTCATAGCCCCAACATTTTACTCGATTTGAATAATAGTTTTATATCTTTTGGGTGAGAAACATGCTCGTTTTTACAAACTTGTTACGTTACTGAAATTTCAAACTCGTTAACACACTAAATACAAACTCGGTTTACTTGATGATATCACATTTTCCTACATATGGGATTAAAGTTTTTAAGTGATATGAATAAAATGATTATTTCTTTCATTGGACACAGTGTTTTCAGTTACCATAACCTATTTACTGTTGCCTTAAGTTTGCTTAACAAACCACAACTACTGCCCGAATGATCATGAACTGTTAATTTCTCGACCGGAGGACCTGTTGAGGGAGCGGAGGGAATAAATAATTTTATTTTAATACTATTGGGACTAATTATCCCTATCCCGCTTGGTCCACTTAACGAAGAACAAACGGATTATTTCATGTCGATTGTACATATGGTGTCTTTGGCTTTGGGACACCGAATTAGGGCATGGGAGGGGGGGGAAAAAAAAAAGGGGAAAAACAAAGAAAAATATAACAACATGAAAAAGCATGCCCTGTAGATTAATTAGCTTCAGTGTCATGATCATAGCGCAACAGTATACACTTTTCATGCGATATTGTATCCGTTATAATATCCATATGCTTTGTAAGTGAAGTTATATCTCCTATAACTGTCACGTGCGTACTGTAAACTTGTGGTCCACACTACTTTGGTTGAACGTTTCTGATTATTAAATGTTTTTCGTAATACATTGAGTGAAGCTGTATTCACTAAACGTTTTTGGTCCTCATAAATGTTTTACTTTACACCTATGGAATCATCAACTTTATGTTGTTTATTTTTGACCGTTTCCTAGCATGTTTTTCTCAGTTGCTTAGCTTGGTTTCCTGATGTGCTATGTGGAGTCTACGTGCAATATGATACTCTTTCAAGACTTATCAAAATATCATACTCGTTGTCTTTTGAAAACCAAATTATGCTTCCGCTACATTTTACTTACGCTTCTGCAAATGTTTAATTTCCCTTTAAAAATTGTAAAACTTATTATTTTTAAACTATGCAACGATTAGATTTACAAAACGGTCATTAGTGGTCGTATCTCTTGTGCCTTTGTGTTCGGATTCTGACACTTCACGCCCTCGACACGAATTCCGACCAGGCCACCGTCTGGGGTGTTACATTATGAAATGTTCATAGAACAATCACACGACGAGGTATGAGGTTATCTTAAAGGTAGTAAGCGAAAAAGGTGGAACGGAAAATATTAACCATCTATTTAATAATAGAGGCATGACTAAGGTTTTTGTGAAACGATTTTGACATAAATAAAGAGTGATATTTTAATTTTCTTTTCGCCAATTAAAGATTACTTGAAATTTCGATGTAAATAATTAAGTTGTCAAGATTTATTGAAATATATTTAATAGTCAACAAGACTATTAAATAATAATTGACTACGTTTACTAACTTAGGTAGATTTGATTTAGTTTCTATCCAAGATCGATGGGCAAGTTTGATCCTCATGTGAAAAACATCGTGACATTCCCTAAGGGGATGAAAAGACTAACGAAAAAGTGAAAGTACATAGTCTTAGGATGTGTATATCAGAGAAGCATGAATCACTTATGTAGAAACGTGTAAGACTTTGTTCACACCGATGTTTGACGTTAGCTGTTTTAGCTTTTGGAAAAGCGTTTTAACATGGTTGTTAAAAGCTTGAATATGAAGTTCGGCTATGACCTTTTAACGTTTGTGTTGCGTCGTAAGTACTAGTCAAATTTATATATATATAGTATTAATCCCGTGACAATTCTTTCCAAATTACTTCTCAAACAAGAGAAATAAAAGGATAAAATCTCACTTAAGAAAACACAATACGTATAATTTTTAACCGGAAGTATTTCTCTCGGTCGTATCCCAACGAAGTCGGAATTTGAATTTGGGAATAATTCGAATTTGAGTCAAGAATGAATAAAGGATTTTTGAATTTTGAATTACACTACGAATATAATAGCACCATTAAACTATAGAAACGATTAAAGAATTAAAAACGTGTAACTAATTACGAAAAATTAACAAATGTGAATTAAAAACGCGAGCTAAATTTTGAAATTTAAAATCGAAGGCACTACTTTTAACAAATTTTATACCTAAAAATCAAAAATTTAGGAAAAAGAATTAGAATTTTTTAACTATTTTTGAATTTTATATGAATTTCTAAAGAAAAATGAATTACTAAAAATAAACTTTTTCTACAAATTAAAACTAAAATTCTATTTTTATTTTTCAAAAATACTAGAATTAAAAAGAAAATTATCACAAAAAGAATTAAATTTTTCCACCTATTTTTCTATTTTCTATGAATTCTTTAAGAAAAAGAAATTACTTAAAATCTATTTTAATTTCTAGAAAATACAAATTTAACTGGAAAAATAAAGAAAAATGGTTTTTATCTACTTAAAATGTGCAGAAAACTAAAGGTATAAAAATGCCCAATTTTTATATAGCAATTGAACCCTAATTTTACTAATTAAAACCTAAAACCTAATTTTATTAAAACTAATTTTGAAAATATAAAAACTATTTTATTTAACTAAAAAGACAGGGTAGAAAATGCAACAAATGAAAGTAGAGGATAGGCGGGGTAACTAAAAGGAATTTACACTATAATGAAAACAGACAACCTCTAACTATTGAAAATGTACAAAACAAACCCTACGATTTTGCTTATTTTTGGCTTATCTAAAAAGTGAAAATTAGCTAAAACTTAAAACTACAAAGTTGAACTTGAGCTTATACTCTACAACTTTAATAAAAGCTCTTGGACATTTTATCAACTGAATAAGCTAGAAATTTAGCTTTTTACTCTGAGTTACAGTAACTATAGCTTTTCTTTGAAAATTCAAACTTTTTCAAACTTTGGCTTATATCTAGCTTATTACTTAATGAAAGTTAAAACTAAAAGATGCTATATGAAGCTTATAATGTGTACTATAGATTTCTAAAAAGAAATAAGCTACAAGTATACTAGATAGTTAAGAAATTACTCTTAAAAAGCTAAGGATTCATGCTAGTTACTGAAATTAAGCTAATCTTAATAAGCTAACTAGCTCAATTCTTGATTCTAGAAACTGAAAATTTGAGAATAAGCTATCCTAATAATATAGAGTAAACCTAGATAAAAGGATTTTGATAAAAACAACTAGAACTTAGAAATCAAAAAGAAATAAGCTAGTACTCTAATTTGCTGCTATACCACTTTTGCAAGTTTGTTTAAGCTAATCTAAAGCTTAAAAATGAAACTTAAAAGATGAATTTTAGAGAGCTAATAGAGTACTCTATAAAGGTTCTTAATTCTAAAAGCTAACTTCTAATTACAAGAGCTAAAATTATGACTAAAAAGTAGATGAGCAATCAGCAGTATTAACTGTTGTTGTTGCTGCCTTTGCTGATTTACTTGGTAAAAACCAAGTGCAGGCCAATTTGCTAAAATAAAAACTCATAAACCTACTACCTTAATGTATCTAAATGTACACTAACCAAGTTTGAATTCTAGAATGATGTAAATCACTTACTACAAATTTTACTTACACCTAAAACTGTCCTGGTGCTATGATCATCTTTTTAAGCTCTAAATTTTTGAATTCTATAATCTAACTTTTAAATCCTATTTTAAACTTGATATTATGACTTAACTCAACTGTGTAAAGTGTTTTAACAAGGTTGTGTTGACTTTAATGGTCAAAAATGCATTATCCCAAACACCACTTATCAAAACTGCCTAAACTGAATTCTTCTTAAAATTCTATTTTAAAACTAAAAATACTGAAATCTTATATCTACTTACACTTAAGCTAACCTAATTAAGCTATCTAAGAACTAAAAGCTACAGCTTGTTAAGAAGAATAAGCTAGTTACTCTCCTAGCTTATTCAACTAATAATGACAGAATCTAACTCTTAAGTTCTCAATGAATTATTACTACAACAAACTAATGCATATGAATCACTAAGCTAGCTGAACAAGTTTAAACATGATTAAGCACAAAATAGAACAAAGAAATAAGCTAATTGAGTAAACTAAATTTATGCTAAAATGAAATATACAAGATAAAACCTGGAATTGAAGTCTCAGAACCTAGCCACTCTATCTGAATGAGTGGCTTTAAGTCAAAAACCTAATGGCTACCTTAGCCTCTAAACCACTAAACTATAAGCTCAATAAGCTGATATTAGCTTATTACTCCTTGTTGCTTCCAGAATGAATCAAACTGAATTTAACTGGACAACTTTGAATACTAATTGACAAATTCAGTATTTAAAAGTCTTTTTATAAACTTTGAACTACTTTAGAATTAAAGAAAACTCAATAAGCTAAAGTTAGCTTATTACAAGCTTATAAGCTAGAAACAGCTTATTACATGAAATCTTAAACACAATCACAATTGAACTTGCTTTATTAATGAAGAAGGAAGAGTACAAGTGTAGTAACAAGAAGCACAACTGAAATTGAAAAGATTTAACAAGAACTTAATTCGACTTAAATGAACAGTAACTAAAGAGAAAATTACAAAAATAAAACTGAACTCTAAAAACTAACTACTACTTAAAATTGAATGTTTAAGCTTGTATTTATAGAGAGAATTGATAAGAGGATGAGAGCTTGTGTTCTTTATAGCCGTTGGATCTCTTGAGTTTGAATCTAAGCCGTTAGATATAAATGGTGAGGTGTTCGGGCCAATAGGCTGTTGACACGTGGGCGAAATGATGTGGAGATGAAGAAAATACGAGGTAAGGTGAGCTTGTGGAGAAGGGAGAAGTAGAGAAAGGAATTTGGGTTTTCTCGAGTTTGGGCGGGAAAAACTGTTGGAAGCAGTTAGGGAAATTTTAAGCCGCGTGTGATTTGAAAAGTTTAGGTGAATTGCACAAACAGCCCTTGCGTTTCATTCCAACAATTGTAGTGTAAAAGTATCTTTGAAACTCTTCACTTCTAGTCCTTGTGGTTCCATTCTTCTTTTTCCTCTTAATAATCAACTTTCTCACTTTGACAACTTTGGCCCTTGGACTTTTAAAACATCCAAATGAGCCATTAAACTTTGAAAACTTGTCAACATTTATCCCTTGACTTCAATTTGGTTTTTATTGACTTTCTTTTCTTGTTGTCGGCTGATCCGGCTTTGATAAATTTTCTCAAATCTCTCTCTTGTACTTGTCTCTTCCGTTTCTTGTCGGTTTTTGCTTGTTTTTGCTCTTTTTGCCTTTAATATCCTTCCCTGCACATTATGACACAAAAGCACACATTTTCCATCTTTTGGCATGTTTTCTTGGCTTTTATTGGCAAAATCCCGGGTATTTAATGTATACAATTTAACACTTATCAAAATTCCCCAAACTAAAGGATTGCCGTGTCCTCACGCAATTTTATTAAGTGTACACTTTGTAAACTAACAAGTTTCCAAAATGCCCTTGTTTTCACCTTTTATGAATCACCTTTTTAAACATCTTAAGCTTTTTCTCAACATTTTATCTCATGGAAACACATTAATGGCAATCATTGCAATTTTGCAACTTTTAGGCTCATTGAAATAGGCTACTCCCGATTAATAGAGCACAAAAGAGGAAAATTCGTCTTCCCTGACTTTTCACTAGACTAAACAAAGCTATTAAACAAGATCATTGTCAATATAAGTCCAAATGGTTAAGCTCTTATACTTACAACTTGTGAACTTTTCACTCCCAAGAATAAATTAATGATTAAGATGTGTGCACTCTTTTCAACTTAACCATAGATCAATTTATCTTTATAGTTGAAATCCATCTAAGCTTTACACTTAAGCCTTGTGAGCTTAAATGTTAATAACATAGATAAACCTCTAAAACCTCGACTCAAAGCTAAAAAGATTAGGAAACAAAACTTATAATGATTTGAGAAAATGAAATTTTAACCATTCTTTTTATTTTTCCATAAACTAAAATTATTTCTTTCTGCAATAGGAATGTTGTTCTTAGTTCGAACCCCTACTTAGGCCTTTCTCCCAAATAGGATATCTCAACAACAACCGGTGTTCTTAGTTCGAACCCCCACTCCGCTGCTAACGTTTGTGGGTTATCGCGACAACACCTTTTCCTACAAAGCTTAGAATCCAAAGTCCCTTAGTTGCAATCATCACCTAGGCGCTGCTCGCCTAGTGATAAATGCTACACCCTTGATCCCCACGTACATAGTTTTAATCCTTTAGTTGCGACCCTAAAATCTAAAGAAAAAAAAAAATCTTGTGTGACCCGAGTGTCTTGCTCTCAAACATGGATACGCCAACTATTAAAACTATTATATACTTTTAATATCTATTTTGCGAATGCTTCATTGGCACGAAAAATAATGCTTTTGCATTAGAAATGCTTCATTGGCATTCTTTTTATAATTATCTTTTTGATGAATGGAAAATTTTCATTTTAGGAAAGCAACTTATAAATTTGAAACCAAAAATCTTACTTTACTTATTAAAATTGAAATTCATTTCAAAAATGTAAGACTTTTTTCCTAAAGACTTTGGTTGACTTAGCTAAATTAAAAATGAGCACGTATGATAATGTGTTAAGAGCTTGGGGAGTAAAAAGACTCAATCGATTAATATATCTTTAGTTTTCCAAATAAACCTTGCTTAAGCAAATACACTTATATTTAACTACATCATTTCTTGTTCTTCACATTTTAAAATCCAAAGCAATAGGATTTGTGAAAGCTTAGCCCTACAAAAGGTAGGTTAAAGAACTAGCTAGGGCATTTTCACCCGGTCAAGTTAACATTAACTCTATTACTTCACCAACGGACTACCAAAAAGTGGTGTTTTTCCCCAAACTAAGCTTCTTTTGAGCTTTTCTTTGTAAGCAAAAATTTAAAAATTTTCACTTTTTCACAAAAAGTAATTCAAAAATGTTCAAACAAGGTTGCGTGAAGTGCAATCATAATCGAAGATAATCCTCGCCCACACAAAATGAAACTTTGTCCTCAAAGTTTAAAAATAAGGGTCAAAAGGAATCGTTAACAAAAATTCTATGGTCATGCCAAAAGAATAGATGTTAGTTCGATAAAGACAAGGATAAAGAATTTCCCACTTTATGAAGAAAAATTGGAGATCATCAATGAAATTGTGGCATTACTTGTCCTTCCACAATATTAAACCATGATGTCCTTCCAAAATCCCGAAAACCTAGACAATAAGCACAACATCCACAAGAACGAAAGCGAACAAGCTTCGCTCATCATTTTTATTTTTTATTTTTTCATTGTTAGCTCAAAAACGATTTTAAAACGGCTTAGTTTTTGTTAACCAAGTACAAGCTATACTTGACCCCGAATTGATTTGTCCTTGGGGAAACAAAGAGAAAATCAAAAGAAAATAAAAAGGATAAGCATGGGGTGCCTCCCACGAAGCGCTTGTTTATTATAGAGTCCCCTTCGCTTGACTCTTTCCCCAAACTAGGTCATTATGGTGGGTAATAGCAATGGTGAAGAAATTCCAAAAGGTAAAAACCTCCCCAAACTAAGGATGAAAGATATACCGTAGCATTTTTGATTCCGGGTTCAACAAACTTTTTAGAAAAGATTTTCAATAGAGAAAATATAAACCCGGAAAATGCTTTGGTAACATGAAAGTCCATTAAGGGTGGGTGGAGTGGGTCAAAAACATTAAGAGTCAAAAGAGCTTTAGATGGAGCTAACTCTTTTGAACTCTTATCCTTAAAAGCATCATTATCAAAAATACCCGGTTATAAAAAACGTTTATCTTCACTCCCGTGGAGTAAGATGTGGGTAAAAACCACGGATTAGGTGAACATATGTATAAAGTTCGGGTATGAAGGTGAAGTAATCTCCTCCTCATCTAAAACAACATTTCACCTATAACCGGTAAGAAGTTTCATTGTGTTAATTTCGTCAAAAACATTAACTTCAGCCATCACGGGCTCATCATCAAAAGTAAATGACTCGTACTCGGAAAGAATCATCGAGTCATCAAGGGGTAAAGCATCAATAGAAGTAGTGTCCTCCCCTGAGTCACGGTCACTCTCGATACCCCGTAGTATCGAGTCATCCGAAAAACTAAGCACATCCGCCTCCTCTAAAGGCAAATCAAAATCCACAACGGGGATAGTAGAGGAGGGGCAAAGTATAGGAGAAATCGGAATAGGAGGAGAGAGACTAAAAGCGTTAATCTTTTCAATTAAAAGATAACTTTCGACTAATTTCTCCCGAAGAGAAATGTCAACGATCTTAGAAATGTCGAGATCAATCTCTCCTCCGTCCTCCTCAATATCAACACAATCATAAACATCGTCATCATAATCGTCATCGTCGTCGGTATCATCGTCATCGACACAAACTTCAACGATTTCTGGCGAAATCAGAGCAAGATGAGCAAGTCTACTCGTGGACTTCTCGTAATAAGAATCATCGATGTCGAACAAATTACACTCCCCCAAACTAAAGTCATCGGACTCACTTGGATTTGAAACAAGGGTCTCAACACTAATCATCTCCGTTTCCGGAGTAGTGTTAATATGCCCGTCTCCCATTATGAGTGAATCCTTAGGCTCTATGTTTTGCGAAACGGGAGTGTGTATCGTATTCGGATGAACCGCATAAAATCCCAAATCATCGTCATCATCGTCAATGATAATCTTCTGAATTCGAGCTCTAGCTTCAGACTCTCTAAGCTCTTTTGCTTCTTGTATGATTTTCCGAAACCCTTTTTTATCTTTTAAACTCGCACAAACTTCAGATTAAATGAAACGTTTATATTAAAAAAATATGAAATTGACCAAATAATTTTGATGTATTGAAAAAAAAACAATTGTTGTTTAAATTGAGAAAAAAATGAAATTAACTCAACAATTTAAGACAATAACAAATGCTGCTTAGATAGATAAACGTTTAATTACATAGCTTGAATTCAACTCACAATGCAGGAGGAACTACATATATATATTTGTTTAAGTAACCAATTGCATATATCTATTATACAAGTTTTTATTAACCCGAGTACAATAATTTTTATGCATGTTTGGATGCATATTTTTTACATAGGGTACGTATTGGTTGGGGTGAGGGTAATCGATTGTTTGGTTTCTCACGTTCGGTAAGGACCCTGAGGTAAGACCAGAGTCAAGAGTCGAGGTAACACTCATAAGTCTATTAGTGTGTGTTTTCTAGTCGTATCAGACTTGAGCCATTTCAGGAAACGACTAAGTATTTATAAAGATGCATTTAGAGTTTCGTGAAACTAATGGTTGAGGATGGTTCGTGTGATGGACATAAAAATGGAAAAGACAAGAATGACACCTAACGTGTCATCCTTGGTTGTCTTGTATTCATGGAATGCTCCATGAACGTATGCATGTATTAGCGAGATGTTAGTAGCACAACATCTTTATTGAATGAGGTAGTGGCAAGTGTTGTCTGTAGCAATGGTTTTAGGGATAAGATCCTAATCTTGCTTTTTTTCTTATATACCCTTGCTAGGCCAGTCTAAGTGTCTTGGCTTGGGAACTTTCTTCCAAGGCATGTTGTGGTGGCCCTAGCCTTGGTTGGCTTGTCTTTTGGTTTTTATGAGTGTATATTCTTTAGGGAGTTTGGGCTGAAACTCCCATATGCTATCAAGTCCCCCACTCCATTAGTATATTGGTCATTTAGGAAGATATGGTGATGGGCTCATTCTTGATGATGAGATGTCTTTTAAATTCGTACGCGTTAGCTTATTGTAAAAATGACCTTTGAGCATGTTGCCTATAAATGTTGAGATTTTCTAATCGTCCCTGACTCCTGGGACATTGATTGCTTCATCATTGAACCTTTCAATGAAGTCAATTAAAGGTTTATCCTAGATTTGCTTTATGAACTATAATTTGACATATTTACCAGTGTACTCCCTTATTGGATGGAAAATCTTAACGAATTTCTCCTTGAGATCTTCTCATCCAGTGATGCTATTCTTTTCTATGTTCTTAAACCACACGACTGCTCGTCCTGCTAAGGTTAGTTGGAATAGATGGCAAGCCATAGACTGTTCCAGGCATTTGTCTTTGCTGCATATTCGAACTGCCAAACGTATGAATCAGGATCTTCAACTCCATCATACATGTGTATGTCAGTGGGAAGCTTCATGCCCACTAGGAGTTGACATTCCTCAATCTACTTCAAGAACTCGTGTCTTTCAATCTCCAAAGTACGAAGATGCTCAGGCACATCGTTGCCGGCTGCCTTGTAGTTGTATCCTTCATTCCTGTCCAATACCCTTGTCATCAACGTGTTGAACTGATCAATAGAGGAAGCTTGTTGCTGTGGGTTTCAACCTGGGTGGACATGAGTGTGATAGTTGCCTCAATGTGTTGATATCTATGCATATGATGTGTGGACCTGCATGTATACATGGATTGTTGATGGTATTGGGTTTGCATGCCTTGAGCGTCATGTTAGGGTGGTTGTTGCTTGTATTCTAGTAGCTTGGAATTGTAGCTAATTTATAGAGGTTATTGTACTTGAGGTTGTGCATGATTTGTTAGTGGCTGTGAATTTGTGTTAGTGATGTTTTGTCATGGCCCTTCCTGGCCTGTTTGTTGGTTTTACCGCATCATTATTTCTAGGAAAATAAGTGTCTAGAGGTTGATCGTACAGTTAATGGCGTTATGAAGTATCATTTTTTCTTGAGGCGTTAACGGTGTTTGACGATAGGTTTCCTGTTAACGAAAGTGTATTCATGGGTGTTAATTGTGACATGATATTGTGATTGTTTAGGTTAACGTTGCCCGACCCTCGTCTGTTTGTGTGATGTTGTCAATGCTAATGGGATCCGAAGCATCAAACAAGGGTGATGGTGGTGGTATATGTTGATTTTGCGATTCCTACAATTTCGTGAAATATGGGTATTATAAGAAAAAACAGGGTTTTGTTAAAATATGTGAGGTTTTCATATTTTGTAATGAAAAAGGGGTTTGGGCTTATCGCCTGAAAATGAGGGTCTGATGTACGGTTGTCGTAAAGACTTCAACACGAAGTCTTACAACTCCCTAGGCAGCGTACCTAATCGTTGTAGTAGTAGTATAGGTAAGACTGTGGGTTGTTATCGTTCTCTAGGGGAATAGGTTGGGAAGGCTCGAACAGAATCTAACAAAGGTCTGCGGGGTTGAAAGAAGATTATTTTTGTATCCTTTCTACACACTCACGTGTCCCTAGATGTCTATGCCAATTTAAAATCTTATGGCTAGTTTTCTAAAGCCTAACGCGCACATCCATCATAAGAAGCAACATTTAAAGGATCTACAATCTAAGTTTCATACAATCATAAGTAAATACAAATGAGGGTTTAGCCTAGCATGTTATAAAGAAAGCAAGAACATAAATTAATCAAACAATACATAGACATATTGAATGATTAAAGATAAACAATCTTACTTGATTAAAACATGGATCAAGGTCAGTTACAATAGGGTTTTAAGGCCCTAAATATGGCCTAAAAGCTGCTAGAATGATTAGGGTTTGTCTCCCAAAAGTTATACAAAGTTACACACTTAAAACCCTAAAATTGATTTTGTATTTATAGGAAAAACGCTGCGACGGCGTCAAGTAATGGTTGTGACGCCGTCACCTTGTCGAATCTTCTAGATCTGATTTAAGTTGGTTGCGTCCTGACGCCGTCATCAAATCCTCGATGCCGTAACTAGAAAGATCACGACGGCGTCGCTTTATGCTTGTGACGCCGTCTCCACGGTCTGTTTGCATCATTCTTCAAGAGGTAGGTTCGTAGTCTTGTCCGTTTCTTCTCCAAATGACCCCAAGTCACGTGTATTTCCTCCAAATGCCATCTAAGTGCTAAAAACCTGAAAACAAATGATTAATCACATAATCTGGGCATATTTTGTTAGCCTCAAAATATCGAGTCGAACAATGGAAGTTCGTTAAGGAAGTTAATGAACTCCGTGCTGAAAGAATGGCCAGGAATGCTAACCCATTAGCACTTGTTGCTACTGCTCAAACATTTCAAGACCCTTATTACCAAACATCAAAACCTCACAAATCATATGCACCAACATCAAAAGCTTCACTTCCAACCAGATCTCATGCAACTACAAGATACAAAGGCAAAGAGATAGCCAAACCAATCACACCACCATCTGAGTCAGCTTCTGAAGAAGACAGTGATCCTGAACAAGCTCAGAAGGATAAAGACATGCAGAAAAATTTGGCTCTCATTGCAAAGTACTTCAAGAAACTCTACAAACCTACCAACAACAACCTCAGAACTTCCTCAAACACCAGAAACAAGAATGTGGATACTACTCCAAGGTACAAGAATGACAATCAGACTGGACAGTTTGGGAATCAGAGGGCAGTGAATGTTGTTGGGGCTAGGGAAACTGTAGGTGGTCCAGTAGTGCAACAGTCTGGGATACAGTGTTTTAACTGCAAGGAATTTGGTCATTATGCTAAGGAATGCAGAAAGCCAAAACGGGTTAAAGACTCCACGTATCACAAGGAAAAGATGTTGCTGTGTAAACAAGCTGAGAAAGGTGTTCAACTTCAAGCAGAGCAATCTGACTGGCTAGCAGACACGGATGAAGAGATTGATGAACAAGAGTTGGAAGCACATTACAGTTACATGGCAAAGATTTAGGAGGTTCCTAATGCAGACTCAGGCACAGACGCTGAGCCATTGGAACAAGTACAATACGATACTGACGATAATGTGTTTGCCAATGACATACAACATTTTGACCAATCTGAATCCATTAGTAACACATGTGCAGTGGAAACGGGTGATAGTTATGTCACTCCTGACTCACCGGATATGTGTGATAATAATATTCAGGATGACCAAAATGATGTAGAATGTGATGATGAGCGTGTTGCACTTGCTAATTTAATTGCTAATTTAAAGCTTGATGTCGATGAAAACAAAAAGATTCAAAAGCAATTACAGAAAGCAAATGCAACATTGACTCAAGATGTAACTGAGTGCAAATCTATTCTTGCGGAAACTAATAGAACTCTAGGAGAATCTAATAGTATTCGGGATAGTTGCCTACTTGCACTTCAAAATAAACAGACTGAGTTTGAGAGATTCAAGGCCTTTAATGATCGTACAGTTGACTATGACAAACTTGAACGTAAGTTAAATGAAACTCTAGGACTATTAGCTCAAAAGGAAATTGACATCAAAGAAGGTTTAAAAGTTAAGCCAATGAAATTTCAGTTGTCAAAAAGAAACATGATGAGTTAGTCAAACAGAGTCTTTTAACCAAGTCACATTACGAAGGTTTTGTCAAGGAGAAAACAAAGGTAATAACGGATTTGAAGCTTAAGGAAGAAAAAGATATTGACAAAATGATTTCAATGGAAAACCAGTTAAAGTTTTTGAATGAAATTGTTTACAAACGGAGTCAATCAATCCAAACCATTCATATGTTAGCACCCAAATGCCCTACATTTAATGGAAGACCTACCTTTGCCAATCCAAGATACCTTAAAAAGGCTCAAAATGAGATACCATGTTTGTATGCGATCCCACATGACCAATCTGATCCTGCAAACAGACTCGTCCCCGATCGGGAAGAGACTCTGACTCTTGATAACGAGAGTCGATCAAAATTGAATAAAGACTTAGTGAAACCTTTTGACTACACAAAGTTAAACAGTCTTTATGAAAATTTTAAACCCCCGACTCAGCATTATGAAATTCAGTTCACACAGGCAAATGAAATAAGAAAGAAAATGTGGAGAAAATCATTTGTGAAAACAAAACCAAATATTTTCAAAAACATAGATTTCTTACCAGTGTCTAAATCAATAAGCAAAAGTAGACAAGCATATAATGTCATGACGAATAACATTAATCATCTGAAAGAAATTGTCAATCAAGCATGGGTAAAACATTCAAACGACCTTCTTCATCTTCGTAACCCAACTGCGCAAGATATGGAAATCCTAGTTAAGATATGTTTGATGCCCCTTGCCCTTAAGACTCAGAATGATAGTTTCGCATTTGTACATGAACTTAAGCAAGAAATGCATGCAGATTTAAAGTACGTTGAATCTCTTGAAGATGAACTTGATGAACTTGAATCTGATAAGGCAGAATTTTCCAACATGTATGATATGCTTTTGCAAGAATGTGTGTCTAAAGATGTTATGTGTTCTTATTTGCAATCTTCATCTGATTTAGATGAGATCACTGAATTACAATGCTTATATCTTCATAAAGTCAGGGAATGTGACTGTCTTGCACAAAAGCTTTCTGAACAAACTGAATTTGTAAGTAAAGAGATTTACACTGAGCTTTTACAGAGTTTTGCTAAATTAGAAAAACACTCAATTTCTCTTGAAATCGCTTTACAAGAATGTCAAGAACAACTGAAAAATGACACAGTTTGCAAAGAAAAGGCGTCAAATGTATTTCGAAAGGAACGTGAACAATATTTTGAAATACAAGATTTGAAAGCTCAACTGCAAGACAAGAACATTGCAATAAGTGAGTTAAAGAAACTCATTGAAAAATGCAAAGGAAAATCTGTGGACACTAAGTTTGATAAACCATCTGTTGTTCGACAACCAAATGCTCAAAGGATTCCAAAACCATCAGTTTTAGGAAAACCGGCTCCTTTTTCAGACTCTCTTGAGAGAAAATATTTTGCAAAGAACAAGTCGGTTTTAAAAACTAATGAGTCAGAGGGTTTATCAAAACCAGTCACTCCACAGAATTTGCCTCAACCAGCAATGCAAGCTGTAAGAAACACAAACGTGATTAAACCAGGCATGTATCGAATTACAAGTAGTACCACACAAACTAGAGCACCACAGTTGAATCAGACTTCTAGGAATACTAATCCTCGCGTATCTACATCTACAGGAGTAGCTCACAAAACTAATGTTTGCAGACCACAGCCTAGGAGCAATCAAATGAAAGATAAGGTCGTGCCAAACACTAGTCATGTGAAGTTTAAGAAGACTGAAGTAGAAGAACACCCTAGGATTTTAGTATTTCCAATCAAACAAAGTCTGTAACTGCGTGTAATGACAGTTTAAATTCCAGAACTTTGAATGTTAATGTTGTTTGTGCTACTTGTGGAAAATGTGTGTTTAATGCGAATCATGATGCTTGTGTTTCTAAGTTTTTGAAAGACGTGGATGCTAGAACTAAGAAGCCTAATGGAGTGCCTATTAGTACTAGAAAACCCAAAAGTCAAGCGAACAAATCTGTTGCAACACCCCATAAGAAAACAGTTGCATCAGAATCCACTATCACAAATTCAAAGAGTTACTATAGGATGTTGTATAAGAAGACTAATAAGGCATGGAAATGGTGGATAGCACAACAATGCCCATCAGCATATACATGGGTTCCTAAGACAAAAAGGAAATGGGTACCTAAAGTTAGGAACGAAAGTGTGACTAAGAAAGTTAGTTTTTCCATAGATAATGTATCTAGGATAACTAATGTCTTAAAACTCACAAACACTTTAGGATCCAATTTGTCATGTATTCCATCGTCCTCTAATTCTCTTGCAGATTGTACAACTCATCCTATTCATTGTTGACTCTGGATGCACAAAGCACATGACGGGCAATCTATCTCTGCTGTGCAATTTTGTTGAAAAATACTTGGGTACCGTTCGTTTTGGCAATGATCAATTTGCTCCAATTCTTGGTTATGGAGATTTGGTTCAAGGAAATATCACGATCAAAAGGGTTTACTACGTCGAAGGTCTCAATCACAATCTTTTCTCGGTTGGTCAATTCTGTGATGCGGATTTGGAGGTTGCATTTCGGAAATCTACGTGTTTTGTTAGAGATCTTCAGGGAAACGACTTACTAACCGGTAATCGTGGAACTGATCTCTATACAATTTCTCTTCAAGAAACAACTTCATCAACTCCAATCTGTCTTATGGCAAAAGCTTCACCAACTCAAGCGTGGTTATGGCATCGAAGACTTTCTCATCTCAACTTCGACTACATCAACTTGCTTTCTAAGAAAGATGTTGTGATTGGTTTACCAAAACTGAAGTACGTCAAGGATCAACTATGTTCCTCTTGTGAAGTGAGTAAAGCAAAACGAAGTTCATTCAAGTCAAAGACTGTTCCAAGTTCAAAAGGACGGTTAAACTTGCTTCATATGGACTTATGTGGTCCAATGCGGGTTGCTAGCATAAATGGGAAGAAATATATTCTGGTAATTGTTGATGACTACTCCAGATATACTTGGACTCTCTTTCTACGTTCCAAGGATGAAACACCAGAAGTTTTGAAAGACTTTCTCACGATGATCCAAAGAAATCTTCAAGCCCCAGTAATTTCTGTTCGCACTGACAGAGGCACTGAGTTCTTAAACAAGACACTTAATGCATTCTTTAAAGAGGAAGGAATTGAGCATCAAACTTCTACTCCTCGAACACCTGAAACAGAACACATTGTCGAAAGACAAACCGTACTCTCGTTGAGGCAGCTCGAATAACGATCTTTTGGCTCTAAAACTTCCTTTGTTCTTTAGGCTGAAGCAATTGCAACCGCATGCTAAACCAAAACAGATTCAATCATCATTCCCCAAAAAAAACCCCCCCCTCCCCCCCCCTACCATGAGAAAACGGCATATTCAAATCATTAATGATAGAACAAGCCCTCAGCAACACCTTCACATCTTTGTTCATTGTTTTACTTAACAATAGAATGGTGAAAATTTGGTATAAAAAGAAATAAAAAGGGGATTCGTGTCATTTTGTGGTATATACTCCACTGCAATCAAAGGGATATCGTGTTTACAACAAGAAAAAGTTCTGAATAGTTGAATTCCATCCATACTCAGATTTGATTAGTCAAAGAGATGTCTGAACGACCTGTTGCTAATGACACTTCAGGCCTCGTTCCCCAACGATAAAAGGCGTCAGATATGATAACCCTAGACCCCGCAGAGCACCAGAACTAACAAAATTTTATATTTCCCTTCCGAATACAAAACATCAACACAAAAGAAGTTAGGATCTCTTTTTGGTCCTCTGTACGATGAAATTTTCAATTATGGTACTTCTCGTGGATCAACATTTCTTCTTCCTCCTATTGACAACAGAAAAAACTCTGCTCAAACAAGACACACTACCTTCAACGAATATTCACCCTACAACAGAACCATCATCTCCTACAAATGTTCATGCTGAGGAAAACAACGATGATCAAGCAGAATTTACCAATCCTTTTTGTACACCGGTACAAGAAGCGGCTGAGTCTTCCTCACGCAATTTTGGTAATTCAAATGTGCATACCTTTAATCAACCTCATAATTCTGAATACCAATGGACAAAAGATCACCCGTTAACTCAAGTTCGTGGAAATCCATCCAAGCCAGTGCAAACAAGACGACAACTTGCATCCCTGAAATGTGTATGTTCGCACTCACCGTGAGTATTGTTGAACCGAAAAACATTCAGGAAGCAATGGCTGATTCTGTATGGATAGAGGCAATGCAGGAAGAACTTCATCAGTTTGACAGACTACAAGTCTGGGAACTCGTTGACAAACCTTTTGGCAAGAACGTAATCAAGCTAAAGTGGTTATGGAAAAACAAAAATGATGAAGACCAAACTCTAATTCGCAATAAAGCACGACTTGTAGCGAAGGGTTATGCTTAGGAAGAGGGTATTGATTTTGAAGAATCATTTGCTCCAGTTGCTCGCTCGGAGGCTGTCATGATTTTTGTCGCATATGCTGCACACAAGTCTTTTCCAATTTATCAGATGGATGTGAAAAAGGCATTTCTTAATGGTCCATTGAAGGAGGAGGTTTATGTTGCACAACCAGACGGATTCGTTGATCCTGATCATCCAGACAAAGTTTACTGTCTAAGGAAAGCTCTATATGGATTGAAACAAGCTCCGAGAGCCTGGTATGATGAACTCTTGATAGGTGTAAAATACACATATCCGTTAACACCAAAAATGACCCTAAATGACAAAAAATACAGTGAAAATGGCAAAGATATGTGTGTTTTTGTGTTTTGTGTATGCAGGTATGGACAAAGCAAAAATCACAAGAAAACCGTCAAAAATGGGCAAACACAGACACGGGAATGGAAGAGCACACAAAGAGCCGGGAATCTGATAGCAAAATGGTCAAACCAAGTCAAAAAGTCAACAAGTGGTCAACCCTCAGTCAACCATTGGTCAAACCAAGTCAAACCACTAAAAGACAAAACCTAAAAGATAAAGCATTGGTACACCAATGGCTACGAAACCTAAATTAGATGCAGACTTGAGTGGTGAACCCGTAGACCAAACTGACTACCGTAGCAAAATCAGGTCACTCATGTATCTGACATCTAGTAGACCAGACATAGTGCAAGCTGTATGTTATTGTGCAAGATATCAAGCAAGACCGACTGAAAAACACCTCAAAGAGGTTAAAAGGATCTTTCGATACTTAAGAGGTACCATTAACATGGGACTCTGGTATCCGAAGGGTTCTGGCTTTAAACTAACAGCTTTTTCAGATGCCGACCATGCCGGATGCATTGATACTCGCAAAAGCACTTCTGGAGGAATACAGTTCCTAGGTGATAAGTTAGTCAGCTGGATGTCAAAGAAGCAAGACTGTACTGCAATGTCATCCGCAGAGGCTGAGTACGTGGCGTTATCTGCAAGTTGTGCTCAAGTAATGTGGATGAGGACACAGCTTAAGGATTATGGCTTCAACTACAACAAAATACCGTTGTATTACGACTCTCAGTCAGCCATAGCAATCTCATGCAACCCCGTGCAACACTCCCGTACCAAGCATATCCATACTCGGTATCATTTCGACAAAGAACAGGTTGAAAACGGTATAATTGAATTGTACTTTGTCAGAACTGAATACCAATTGGCTGACATGTTTACTAAAGCCCTTCCCGAAGAAAGGTTTCAGTATCTCGTCAGACGAATTGGTATGAGATGTTTGACTCCAGCAGAACTGGAGGTTCTGACAATGATCTGCTTTGATAATCTCAAACACAACATGTACATATTTTTGAAAAAAAAAATACAAAAATATAAAATTTCAAAAAGAAAATACAAAATCAAAAAATCAGAAAATGTTTCAAAAAATATTCTTCTCGACATGTCTCTTGGAATCGATAACATTTACGTACCTAGAAATGTTGATTAATATCGACACGGGCGTGTAAATGAAGTTCGAATAGGAGGGGGGGGGGGGGAGGTGGAGTTTCAAATGCTTTCAAAACATGTCATTTCTAATTTTTCTTGATGGCTTATGTGCAAATATCAGTACGTAACCTAGACTTCAAATAAAGGAAAGTTTATCTATAAAGATAACTTATCCTAACAACGAGAAATTCAACTTTTCTCGGTCTTGAGCTGTTCTTACCAGACATTCAAAGTTTTAAGCTCAAGAAAAAGGATAGTGTACGCATAAGTGCGCTTACCCTTAGAGTTAGAAGAGAAGTCTTCTAACATGATGTTTTTCAAAATGTTGAACACAATTTTTTCAAGAATTTATCACTGACGATTAATAATCTTTCAAAATTGTGTGTTCAACACTCCGTCTTTTAAGTAGGAGTTTTTCGAAAAACAACATTTAATGAGTTTGGATACATCATCTCACGACCATTCTTATGTATTCAAACCATTCCCAAAAAGTCTCTTAATAACAAGAAGATAATAATGACAATACAATAGAATAATAGTTATAAGATGACTAAGTGTTTTAACGCACAAATTTGATATCATTTTATAACTTTGTATCATTATTTTTGGTGTCAAACATATGTAAAATTAAGGGGGAACAATTTATGTTTCATGTAATTCATGCTAAGTAAAAGATTTTCCCATGGTATTTCAAGACAAATTTTAATCAAAAAGTATTTCAAAAACTAAGTGCATTAGTATTTAAAATAAGGGGAGAAATGTATTTAAAATGTGATCTTGAAAATAATAAGTGAACTTATCGACTCAAAGTGCTTGATACTCTTCGAAAACGAACAATTATTTTTTTTTTTAAATCACAAAGTATTTCCAAAAAACTAAGGTGAATTTGTATTTTAAAAAATAAGGGAGAAGAAAAGAAGTAAGCGAAGAAAAGGAGGGGGGGAAGGGAAATGGGAAAAAACGGGAAATGAGAAAGAAAGAAGGGCGAGAAGGGGGAAAAGAAGGGGTAGAAAGGAATAGGGGATGAAGCCAAGAGGGAAAAGGAACTGAGAAATGTTTTTCTATCTAAAATGTAGGTCTTGAAAAATTATATAAATAATAAGTGATCTTATCGACTCAAAGTGCTTGATACTCTTCGAAAAAGGTTTTATGGTTACGATCTCATACCCTATAACATCTTATTTCATGACGATTCTAAAGTCATAAGGTGGTAAGGTTAGGTATTTATCCTATGATCCAACTAGAACCGGAGGGATCTACCCAAGGACACTCCATAGTTAAGAAAAGACAAAATAAGCTAAATACTGGAACTAATAAGCTAAAACAACTTAATATTAACCTAATAAGCTAATTAAGACAGAAACTAAACAAAAACTTAATGCAATAAGCTAAAAATCTAAAATAAGCACTTTGATTTAACTGTTAACCAATCAGTCCCTAGAGGAAACTTAAACTTATTTCTAGATAAGCTAAAGGATCCTTGTGACTTTTTGAATTATACTAGCTTAAACTATGACCTAAAGACTACTAGAAACTACTTTTAAAAATTATTTTGAATAACAAATGGACAAAGAAAAATCTATTTGAAAACAGCTTATCAACTCAGTACATGCTGAGTTTACTGCTTGGTTTTTGAAAAGACAAATTGCTGAATTTGAGCTTAAAAACAGATAGTTTAATGAACTTTTAAAGATAAAATAAGCTAGAGTAGATTGATAATGACTTAAAAACTACTTGTAGACAAAATTTGAAAATCTAAAAACTATTTAATCTTTGCTGAATTTTGATATTGAAAAAGGCTGTTTGCAGTTTTGAACTGATGATGCATTTGACACTCTTAATAACCAAAACTCTACTTAACAATATGCAGGTTAAAGGAATAAGTTACTACACCTTTAAAACACCTATCTAAGAGCAAGCTAATTAAAACTAACAACCAAAACTGACTTTAGCCTAAAATTATAAAGGAACTGATTAAAACTAGCAGATTAAATAGAAACTCACAAACTTAAGACAATAGATTAAGCCTATTTAAACTTATTGATCCTACTCTTATAAACCTAGATATGAGATTTAAAATGAAATTAAAGGATCAAATGGTCTTAAACAGTACTAACTTTGAGTTAGTACTGCTTGTCCCAAACACTCCTTTATTTTCCTCAAATCAATACTTAGCTTATAAAAAATGAGATTTAATGAACAAATATCAAATACCAGATATTAATAAGCCTTTAACAATCCTAATGAACAGATTTAAGCAAACACTTAAGCTAAAATAATAAGATATAACACTATGCTAATATTTTTGGTTTTTTCACTGATTTTAAGACAGAATATAGAAAACTAAGATTTAATACTAATTATTAAGCAGTATGAACATAAGACAACTACAATAAGCATAAGTAAGCTAAACTAACAGAAATAAGCAGATAAATAAGCAGAATAGGCAATTATAAGCTAAAATGCAATTTTAAGCTACTAAATGTGAAGAGAGAACTTACAACTGCATTTGCACAAAACAAGGCTTATAAATGCTCTTTTGAGCTATCAACAAGCTCCAGCTTATCCTAGGATAAGCTGGTGAGGTCCTGGAAGCCCTTCCATTACTGGCTTCCCTTCCTTAATAAGTTGTGGTAATTTAAAGGGTGGATTTAAGTGTCAATAAGCTTAGTTAAGCTTTTGAGAGCTTAACTAAGTGAATACTAGCTTGACGTGGTCGCAATTATAAGAGCTTATTAGATCTGTTGATTAATTAAGAGATTGTTAAACCAAATTGCTTATCAAACATAAATTTAAAACATTAAAATATAACATACTTTTAATAAAGAGTAACTGGTTACAAGCTTGAAAAAGAAATTACATTCACTGAATTAAGACATTAGAATAAGCTAAATTGCAAAAATTACAAGTTATTTAAAAAACTACACTAAGCTATATTAGTACTACTCCTAGATGCCTCTTGTGAGTGAAGCAGACTCTCTATTTATAGAGCAAGAGAGAAGCTTCTAGTCTGATTAGGACGCTCCTCTTAGTCTTGATCATGTCCTTTCAATCATTGCCAATCATTGGATGCTTAATCTTAGCCCTTGGATCAAAATGAGCACACGGATTGCCAAGCTGGCAATCCCACTCTTTGGGAGTGAGTGTGTTTCTTTAACACTGAATCCAATGCAAATTTCCCTTTTCTTGTGTGTTTCTTTCATAGCCCGCGTATCATTCCTTGCTCCAATTGACCAATGAAAACTCTTTGATGACGTTTAAGCTGCTGAAGTGGCACTTAGTACTTGGAATCTCTTGTGGCCACGTTGAATTGAGAGGGTGTGGGTTAATTCGGGTTTAATTTGAGCTAGGTAAAGTGGGCGAAACAGTGAATAGTAAAAGCTGTTTTTCCCGCCCCCTAAATGTTATATGTTTGAGGTTTGACCCGGGGGAAATAGGTGTTTGACTTGGGCTCGGGTATAAAAAAGAAATGGGCCACAGGTTTATATTGGCTCGGTGAAAGGGATTTAAGGGATTTGTTATAAAGAGATAACGGCCGTTAGTCTTTATAATAAAAAGACTAACGGTGTTAGGGTTTTAAGGACTTATTGTGAATTTGGTTTAACATTAAAGGTCGCATTTAGGTATTTGAGGGTATTGGCATTTTTGTGGGCTTTGACCATAAGGGTGTTCAAGGTTGACTTTGTTGCCTTTTGCTAGAAAACTTTTGGCTCTGTGCATTTCTTTCGTCCGTGTTGGTTCGTTGTTTGTCCGGTTTTGACCGTTATATTCTTGTGATTTTTGCCAATTATCCGTACCTACACATTCCACAAAAACAAACAAAATACACAAATACAGCATATTTTTGCACATTTTGGTTCATTTAAGGAAACATTTTTTGACTTAAAAAGGTATGTGATTATCTAATCATTTCAAAATTCTCCCAAACTAGTGATTGCAGTGTCTTTACGCAATATTATATGCTTTAAATCCAAATACCTCAAAACTCCTCCCCAAACTAAATCTTTGAAAAGTAGCAAAGACTTTTGTAGGGAGAGTTAAGAAATCACAAGCTTTAAAACACCCCATTTTCCCATTTTTAAAAACTTTTTCCATTTTTATGATTTTTTAATTTTTTTTAAGCTACTAACTAGAATATTCCGACTTTCGTTATTTCCATAACTGTTAGGGATCATAGAACAAGATGCATTTCGATCGAGAATGCCCACAAAAAGGTTTAAATTCTAGTCCGCCTTTTCACTTGCTCCAAACCAAGCTTAAACGAAATCAACGATACATATAAGTTAAGATGCGAACACTTCCCATATATGCAACTTGTGACTTTTCACTTACCGATTATTATTTTTCTTAGTGAATGTGCTATTTTGAGTTTCATCATGAATCAACATTTTGCAAAAATTCTATGTTTCACGTTCCACCGAGAATAATGAGTTTAAGGCGAGATCATCCAATGTAGCGCTTTCGTCTCGGAGCTACTCCCAACCTCTGCGGCTGTAACACCCCAAAAAACGACAAAGCCAGCGGAATACCCACTTGGGGTGCATTACTTAATTAATACCAGCGCTAATAAGAGAACGACCTCTAATGTGTCATTTGAAAAAGTAATCTCGTTGATTTAATCAAAATCTGAATTTGATATTACAAATGTCCCATAATTGCATTACAATGAAAAGCTTTGAATGTAAAGACTCCAATGCACTTCAAGAAATCCGAGCATATAATTTACATTGAGAAAACAGGTTAAAAGTGTCAACAATTAAAAGTTGGTGAGTTCATCAGGTTGCTGGGTTTTATAATATAAACGTTTAGTTCCAATAAATGTATCTGCCCACTGTATCACTTACAGTGTCATATAAAACGTTTAGTGATACTGTCTCCCTACAGTATCATAAAATGATTGTGTGACCATTTAAATCCTTAAACGTCTTTCCAAAAAGTACGCATGATTTTTAGAAATCAATTAGCTGTAAAATATGCAAGACCATTTCTATCCCCAAATAGTCCAAAATGTAAGTATCAAAGTTGGATCACAAATATCCAAAATACGTAGTGCCACTTCATTCAAGGTGTGTTTATAAAACCTGATTACCATTACTCTATAGTTGCAGGACTGTTGGGACGTAGACTTGTATGTTGCCACTTTATTCAAGGCACAGTAAGAGTTGTACCATCGTAGGTGTTACCTCCAGAAACACAGTGGCATGATAAATGGATAGTTCCCGATTACCGGTGTCCCTCCAGGACACCGGGGCAATATTAAAAAGAGTATGTTTCCCCCGTTACAGGCATCCCCTCCAAGGACACCCGGGGCGGCAAATGTGTTTATGTGATTGTTGGCCCCCCTTGCGCCAATCCCAATCGTATCCCGACATAGGTTTATAACGTTTCGTTCCCGGATGGATAGCTAGTCACTCCGAACGGGGATTGTTCAAATCCCAAATAGATCTATCTTATAACATTCGCGCTCACCCTCAAGGGTTTACATTTCATGCACTAAGTAATCCGTAATCATAAAAGTATAGTATGCGTTTACGTTCAAAAGTAAACCAAGTATTGTATCTCCTCGCGAGATATTTAAATGAGTAAGTAAACCAAATAGGTAATCAACCATGTAAATGCGTTTGTAAACATATATGCAGACAAGTTGAAAATGAGCACGTAACGAGTTTAAATCAAACACGTAATTGAAATGGTAACAAGCATGTTTCTCACCCCCAAAATAATGTAAAACATGTAAAACGTTGGGGCTATGAACTCCCCTTGATGTTGCAGAACTGATGTGACAGATTGGGCATCTAATATGCACAATACGAACGGAAGACGAAGCGGCCGATCAACGAAGTCGCAGTCTCTTAAAGGCTAAGTCCCACTTAGCTAGGATAAGAATTTGGGTTTTCTTGATGGATAGTCACTCAAACACGTTCACGTTGAATAAGTTTACGATTTAATTGTTGTAATGGTTTGGTGGGTGGTTAAATAAATAAATTTAAGTATATGCAAAGTGTGTTAATTTTAATACTATTTGTATATTACATATGAAAATAACCCCTTATATAATTCCAACGTGAATTATATAACTAAGACAGTCATTCTAGATATTAAGAAAAGTATATAATACCTTGCAGTAATTATATCTAAGGTGGGTAATTATTAAATCTAGTTAGTTTGACCCTACTAAAAAGACTTTGATTAAAAAGTATACCCATGTCTACTGTTATGAATCAACAAAACAATGTTTGTAAAGTTGTAACCATTTATAAAAATTATTAAAATAATTTTTATAATTATCTTTCGTTTCTTCGACGGGTCGTGTCTAAATTGTTCGTCTCATTGTAAAAGTATAGTTTTCGTTCCTTTATCTGGTTACTGCTTAATACAATTTATTATATATATTAGTCCCTTTTTTTTATCGGTTTCTGAAATAATAGAAACTCTAGTAAAACATCACTAAGTATAAAACTTCTATAAATTTCGCCATGACATTTCCATTTATAAATCGTTTTCCATATTTATAAAGGTCTAACATTTTTCCCATAGTCAATGAAATCAATACTTGCAAACCCCACGTGTTTTAAATATATAAACCTATATATTTATATCAATCCGAACATAATAATAATTAATACATTTATTTAACAATTTTTAATCACCAATATATTTATCCAGTTTCATGTCTTTTTAAACTTAAGTTGATATTTATTCGCCGTTTATCATGAACCATAAAGTTCCACTTTTTATTGTTATCGCTATACCAAAAACACACTCCTTGTGTGTTAGTATCAAAACCAACATACCCCGTATGCTTGTGCCCGCTTTTGTCCCAAACGGGTCCTTTCGACTGTTTTAACCTCAAACCAATCGCCCTTGGGGATTGTCGAGCACAACCAAACGCACCATTTGCGGTGCCAGACAAGTTCAAACGCAGCCTCTTTGCTATCTTACATACCAGACACACTTCTCTTATGGCTGCTATAAACAAACCCACTTGCACCCCTTGGTGGCCTTACGCAAAAATCAAACCCCCCCACCCCACGCCCTATGTGAGCTGTTAGCACACTATACACCCACGTTTGGCTGCCTTTACATACGGTCCCCGTTTCGGTGGCTGTGTGGTGGCTGCCACCCAACCAAACGCCCCCTAACGGCTGCCATCCCCGAAACCAAACACCCCCTTTTTGTGATAATTCCAACCAGACGCAAACCCAAACCCACACACCCTAATCTGATTATGAACCTTACGGACCCTAATCTGAGTAAGACCAAAGGGACCCTAATTTGCTATAAACCAACCGGACCCTGCTGTGGTGAAACCCCGAGCCAAACGCACCCCTACCAGTGCAAAACCCAACCAACCACGCCCTATGTGGGCTGTCACAGCCAAGCAAACAAACCCCTTAGTTGCCGTTAACAAACCACACGCGCCCTCGTTTCTATACGAAACCAACGCACCCTTGCGGTGCAAAAATCAAAACCAACCCGCACCCTTGTTTCTATAACAAAACCAAACGCACCTGATGCTTATAAAAATAAACCCAACGCAAACCAACAACACCCTCTTTGTGTTATTACTAACCCGACGCAACCTGTACGGTGTGCTAAAATCCCACATCTAAGCAACCATTTGGTGTTATAACTAACCAATGCACTTCAACAGCCACACGCACCTCTTTCGTGTTATTTTTATAAAATTAATCCGCATCCTCTGTGCTTGTGAAGGACCCAAGAATAACAACCACCCTTTTTGCTGCTAGTAGTGGCAGCGGGGTGAGGTGGTGGTGATGGTGATGATAACGTCGTGGTGGTGTGGGGCTATCAAGGATGACGACGAGGAGATGGTGAGTGTGGCAGCCATGGAGGTGTTATGATGATGGTGCTATGGTGGCGGGGTATTATGGTGGCGTCGATGGGGAGGCAGTCGGAGGAGAGAGACGGCGCGTGGAGGCGCGTGTTTGTGAGGATCGGGTAGATCCGATGATGCGGATCACTTTTGGTCTTGGCCGGAAAAAGTCCTCCGGCGGCGATGGTGGCCGAAATCCGGCCGGAGAAGATGACCGGAGGTGGTCGGAGGGTGGCCGGCGGGTCTGGGGAAGGGGGGAGAGGGAGAGAGTATAAATGGGTGTGTGTGTGTTGTATATGTAAGAATGAAAAGAAAATATAAAAACTTTTTAATACTATATATTAAAAGTTTATACAAAGTTGGAACAGTTATAATTGATGGTGGTAAAAAGTGTATTTTTTCTTCAAACTTTGTCGTTAAAAGGGTTCGGGATCATTTGTGTGACTTAACGGGATGAATCAACGCACGAAACTTAGCGCCATTGTTTTCCGAACATTTTTTATGATAAAACATGGAGTATTTACTTGATTAATGGTTTCATAAATATTTTATTATAACATTTAATAAAATATCTGTTATTCATTTTTGCTGAACGGTTTCGTTCGTCGAATAAAATGGATTTCGACTCGAGTATTCGCGTTATCCGCAACGCTTTTAATTAAAATGATGACTAATTTATTTAATATTTTCATTAAATAAATACTGATAATTAAAAACAAATTAAACTGTTTTTGTGTGTCCGCGTTGTATGTTGTCCGTAAAATATTTGCGGTGCTGTTTTAGCCCTTTTCGGCTCGTTTCCAGGTCTCGGGTAAAACTGAAAAGTTGTCAGGAATGTCGTTTCAATCGAAAATTGAATTCAGGGTCCAAGCCCATGAAAACGTGGATTTAGATGGTTTGTTCTTGCAAGTTCAAGCCAGACCTAAAAGTCAAAGGTTGAAAGTCGTCATTCAAAAATTTGAAAAATCCGGATGTTACAAAGTACCTACCCCTTAAGAAATCTCATCCGAGATTAAATTGTGTTACCCGCTTAGGTGTCTAAGAAGACTTAAGATTTACTAAATCAAGTTTTGAAACATCGTCGCTGATAACTTATTCAGCAATATCTGCAGTGTTTCGAATTTCTTAATATTCCATATATTTTTGGCTAGGTTTGACCAGGATATCCATATCCATCAAAATGGGTATCTCAAATAATATTTCATTTACAGATCTTATGACTAGTTAACCCGCGTATAGGAAAAGTCTCATTATAGTGAAAACTTTTCAAGAAGAAGGTGTAGTCGGTGAGTATGTTTGATCAGTTTCTAAATGTCCGAGGACGGGTAGTCTCGTTCTTACTACCGGCATATGCTCGTTGATTCACATCGACGTGTGATTAGTATGTACTGTTAACCAACTTACTTGCAGTCCTAGGATTGTATCGCGACCTACGTCTTTTACTAGTGGCCCGAAATGAATTAGTCCAACTTTCTGTTGCGTCGAGTAGGTAG
Organism: Tanacetum coccineum; assembly: GCA_026074375.1. Lineage (NCBI taxonomy): Eukaryota > Viridiplantae > Streptophyta > Magnoliopsida > Asterales > Asteraceae > Tanacetum > Tanacetum coccineum. Next base: position 83,088 of record BQNB010008269.1, read on the forward strand.
TTTATTCTGTTTTAGAGGAGTTGCATTACCCATTGTAAGTTGTGTCAGCCGGGACCGTTTTCCAGGTCCCAACAGCAGCGACCATAACAATTACTATAACAAATGGTGAGGGATACAGCAGGGTGAGGACCCTCGAGAAAACGATATCCCCGGAATAGGTGTTCAATGGAATAAGGGGAGCTCTGCGAGGAGCTTATGCGATAGACGGCGGATTATGGTACTAAGTGGTTAGTTTCGTGAATCAGCTCCATTAGCTTCAAATGTGTACCAAGTGGTTGCTAGTTCCTACGAACATTCTGTGATCTTTTTTTATATTTATTACTATTAGCGTGGATTATAACAACAAAGTAATTACTTAAAATCGTGATACGATAGACCAAGTGAGGCTTTAGATTCTGCTGAGTGGCAAGACACGATTGTGTCTCTAGACCCTTTAGAGGATTCTGATGATTATCGGATTTCAGTTCATACTCGTGTCTTTGATCGGATACCATTAAGCACACCTACATTTATAATTTCTTATTGTACATAAAGAAGCGTCCAAAATTTATGTATGTAAGAATTGATTAACTTTACGGTTCGGTGATTTATAATTTATTTATTTAACTGAAGTGGCGTCCAATCCTTTTAAATAAACAGATTTCTAATCACTCTCTACTTAATAATTCCGTTGCAATACGTGTACTCTCAATAACCTTTAAGATGGTTGACATGACATGCATCGTGTACTAATGGAGTATGTGACGAGTGTTTAAAACTCGGTCCTTTTGGAGGACTGGAGTAAAAACTGCCAGGCTACGATCAACACAGAGTTCAAGTTAGTTAACGAGTACTTGGTTCGAGTAAATACGATAAGGGTCCTTATAATACGGCCGTTAAATAGCATATTGTCGTTCAATCCTACCTATTTAAAGTCTCCGCCATACAAGACTTGTATTACTCAGATTCACAATGAATCCATTATGTAAACAGGAGCTGTGACGGGTTTTGTTTACACAGCAATTATTCATTATCAATCTTATATTACAAGTCCGCCCATACAGCTTGTTATACTTAGATTCATACATAATTCCATGTAAACAACAATTATACGGTCTCCGTGTTATTACAACGTGTTAATGCTATGAAGAAAAAATAATATCCTTGGAGATCATTGTTTAACTTACAATGTCTGAGAACGAAATGAGACCATTGTGCAACTCACAATGTCTAAGAAGTAAGATGAGATCATTGTATAACTCACAATGTCTGAGGTATAATTGAGACCATTGTGCAACACACAATGTTTAAGAAGTAAGATGAGGCCATTGTATAACTCACAATGTCTGACGAGTAAAATGAGAATTGTGACAAATCACAAATGTAATATGATTAACGATTCGGGTATTTATATAAATAACTCTTATATAAATAAACGTGCAATGCACGCGAGAGATGTAAGCATATATATTACATATATGTATGTCACGTAAGCACTTAATGCAGCACGTAATGTAAACACATAAGCAAGTAGCGTGTATGCACTTTGAAAATGTTTGATGTGATGCAATGTTTGTGAAAAAAGTTATGTCTAGGGTAAAATATGCAACATAGTTCTCTATAGCCAGTGCTCTGATCCATATCGTAAACACCTCCAAAATACGAACAACTCAGCGGAATACAACTTGGGTGCTACTTCTTAATTACACAGCGCTAGAACAGAGAACGACCTCTAATGTGTGTTTGAAACAGTAATCTCGTTGATTTAATCAATATCTGATTGATAATTACAAAATGTCCATAATTGCTTCACAATGAAAAGGCTTTGATGTTAAGACTACCAATGCACTTCATGGAAATTCCAAGCATATTTAATTTACATGAGGAAAACATGTCTTAAAGTGTCAACATTAAAGTTGGTGAGTTCATAGGTTTCTGTAAATATAAACGTTAGTTCCAATAAATATAGTGCCAACTGTTCACTACAGTGGTTCATATAAAAACGTTTAGTGACTACTGTCTCATAAGTATCCTAAATGGATTGTTGTCCACCATTTAAATCCTTAAACGTCTTTCCAAAATGTACGCATGATTTTTAGAAATCAATTAGCTGTAAAATATGCAAGACCATTTCTATCCCCAAATAGTCCCAAAATGTAAGTATCAAAGTTGGATCACAAATATCAAAATAGTGTTATGATTCATTCAAATGTGTATAAAACCTTGATTACCAATTACTCTAAGTTCACTGAATGTGAGTAGACTTGTATGTATGCCACTTTATTCAAGGCACAGTAAGAGTGTACCCATCGTAGGTGTTCCCTCTCCAGAAACACACGGGCAATGACTAAAAGGATATGTTTCCCCCATTACCGGTGTCCCCTCCCAAGGGACACCCGGGCAAAAATTAAAAGAGTTTGTTTCCCCCCCTGTTACCGGCATCCCCTTCCAGGACACCGGGCAAATGTGTTTATGTGATTGGTTGGTACCCCTTTGCGCCAATCCCAATCGTAATCCGACTTGGTATAACGTTCGTTCCCGGTGATATTAGTCACCCGAAGGGGATTGTCAATCCAAAATAGATCTATTTTATACATTCGCGCTCACCCTCCAAGTGATTTACAGTTCATGCAACCTAAGCTAATCCGTAATCATAAAAGTATAGTATGCGTTTACGTTCAAAAGTAAACCAAGTATTGTATCTCCTCGCGAGATATTTAAATGAGTAAGTAAACCAAACAGGTAATCAACCATGTAAATGCGTTTGTAAACATGTATGCAGGCAAGTTGAAAATGAGCACGTAACGAGTTTAAATCAAACACGTAATTGAATTTGTAACAAGCATGTTCTCACCCCAAAATATGTGTAAAACATGTAAAACGTGGGGCTATGAACTCACCTTGATGTTGCAGAACGATTGACAGATAGGCATCTAATATGCACAATACGAACGGAAGACGAAGCGGCTCGATCAAGAAGTCGCAGCTACTCTTAACGGCTAAGTCCCACTAGCCTAGGATAATGAATTTGGGTTTCCTGATGGATAGTCACCTCAACACGTCACGTTGAATAAAGATTCAGATTTAATGTTGTAATGGTTTGGTGGTTGGTTAAATAAATAAATTTAAAGTATATGCAAAGTGTGTAATATATACTATTTATATATTACATATGAAAAATAACCCTTATATAATTCCAACCGTGAATTATATAACAAAGACAGTCAATCTAGATATTAATGAAAAGTATATAATACCTTGCAGGTATTATATCATAAGTGTGGGTAATTATTTAAACTAGTTAGTTTGACCCTACTAAAAAGACTTTGAATAAAAGTATACCCATGTCTTAATGTTATGAATCAACAAACCATGTTTGTAAAGTTTGTAACCATTATAAAATATAAAATAATATTTTATAAATTATCTTTCGTTTCTTCGACGGGTCGTGTCTAAAATAGTTCGTCTCATTGTAAAAGTATAGTTTTCGTTCCTTTATCCGGTTACTGCATAATACAATTTATTATATAATTTAGTCCCTTTTTTTATCGGTTTCTGAAATAATAGAAACTCTAGTAAAACATCACTAAGTATAAAACTTCTATAAATTTCGCCATGACATTTCCATTTATAAATCGTTTTCCATATTTATAAAGTCTAACGTTTTTCCCACTTAATCAATGAAATCAATATTGCAAACCCCCACGTGTTTTTAAATTATATAAACATATATATTTATATCAACCGAACATAATAATATTATTACATTATTTAACCATTTTTAAACACCAATATATATATCCACGTAGTTCATGTTTTAGTAAACCCTTTAAGTTGTATTTATCACCGTTTATCATGAAACCAAAACGTACCTTTTTATTTGTTTCGCTAACCAAACACACTCCTTGTCTGTGTTCCTTCCAAACCAAAACATACCCCTTGCTGTGCCGCTGTCAAAACTGTCCTTCGACTGTTAAACCAACAACTAAAGCCCCTGGTGGGTGTCTGAGCACACCAACGCACCAGTTCGCTGGTTGCCAAGAAAGTCAAACGCAGCCTCTTGCTATCTAACAAACCAGACACACTCTCTTATGGCTGCTATAACAAACCACTTGCACCCCTTGGTGCCTAGCAAAATCAAACACGCCCTATGTGAGCTGTTAGCCCAACCAAACACCCCCGTTTGGCTGCCACTATACCAAACGGACCCCGTATGGTGGCTGTGTGGTGGCTGCCACCCAACCAAACGCCCCCTAACGGCTGCCATCCCCGAAACCAAACACCCCCTTTTTGTGATAATTCCAACCGGACGCAAACCCAAACCCACACACCCTAATCTGATTATGAACCTTACGGACCCTAATCTGAGTAAGACCAAAGGGACCCTAATTTGCTATAAACCAACCGGACCCTGCTGTGGTGAAACCCCGAGCCAAACGCACCCCTACCAGTGCAAAACCCAACCAACCACGCCCTATGTGGGCTGTCACAGCCAAGCAAACAAACCCCTTAGTTGCCGTTAACAAACCACACGCGCCCTCGTTTCTATACGAAACCAACGCACCCTTGCGGTGCAAAAATCAAAACCAACCCGCACCCTTGTTTCTATAACAAAACCAAACGCACCTGATGCTTACAAAAATAAACCCAACGCAAACCAACAACACCCTCTTTGTGTTATTACTAACCCGACGCAACCTGGTGGTGCTAAACCCACATCAAACGCACCCAATCTTGGTGTTATAACAACCAAATGCACTTCAACAGCCACACGCACCCTCTTTCGTGTTATTTTATAAACAACCGCATCCTCGTGCTTGTGAAGACCCAACGAAACAACCACCCTTTTTGCTGCTAGTAGTGGCAGCGGGGTGAGGTGGTGGTGATGGTGATGATAACGTCGTGGTGGTGTGGGGCTATCAAGGATGACGACGAGGAGATGGTGAGTGTGGCAGCCATGGAGGTGTTATGATGATGATGCTATGGTGGCGGGGTATTATGGTGGCGTCGATGGGGAGGCAGTCGGAGGAGAGAGACGGCGCGTGTTTGTGAGGATCGGGTAGATCCGATGATTCCGGATCACATCTTGGTCTTGGCGGAAGGAAAAAGTCCTCCGGCGGCGGTGGTGGCCGGAATCCGGCCGGAGAAGATGACCGGAGGTGGTCGGAGGGTGGCCGGCGGTGGGGGAAGGGGGGAGAGGGGAGAGAGTATAAATGGGTGTGTGTGTGTTGTATATGTAAGAATGAAAAGAAAAATATAAACTTTTTATATATATATTAAAAGTTTATAACAAAGTGACAAGTTATAATTAGATGGGGGTAAAAAGTGTAATTTTCTTCACATACTTTTCGATAAAAGCGGTTCGGATTATTTGAGTGATCTTAACGGATGAATCAAAGCACGAAATTACGCCATTTTTACGATCATTTTTTGATAAATAATGAGTATTTACTTGATAATGTTTCATAAATATTTTATAACATTTTAATAAAATATCTGTTTATTATTTGTGAAACGGTTTCGGCTTCGTCCGTAATAAAATGGATTTCGACTCGAGTATTCGCGTTATCGCCAACGCTTTTAATTAAAATGATGACTTAATTTATTTAATATTTTTACTTAAAATACAATTTAAATTTTAGCGAGGGCATTTCAGTCACCTTCTGACTGTTTCCAGGTCTCGGTCAAAACTGAAAAGTTGCCAGGAATGTCGTTTTACATAAAATTGCTTTAGAGTCCGAGTCATAAAAACGAAATTTAGCTGCTCGTTTTTGATAAATCAACTATGAATTAATATATATCTTCTTCGTTTTCGAATCAAATAAGTTAAAAATAACTTTGAAATCGGGGTGTGTAATAATAAATACGATTTATTATTGAAATATGTTCCGAAAATTACCGGATGTTACAGTACCTACCCCTTAAAGAAATCTCGTCCCGAGATTAAATTTGTGTTAACTGTTTGTGTGGCCAAATAAAAATTTGAGATTTAATAAACCAGTTCTAAACAAGACGCTGATAACTTCATTCAGCAAAAATTTTTGATGTTTCGACAATTCTCAATATACCAAAATTTTTGGCTAGGTTTGACTAGGATATTAAATCCATCAAATTGGGTATCTCAAAGAAAATCATTACAGATCTTACGACTGGTATAACCGCGGTATAGGAAAAGTCTCATTATAATGAAAACCTCAAAAAGAAAGTGTAGTCGCGTGAGTATGTTTGTATAAGTTTCTAAATGTCCGAGGACGGAGTCTCGTTCTTACTATCTGTAATGCTCGATGATTCACATCAACGTGGCTTATGTATGTAAGTACCCAACTTACTTGGCAGTACTAGGATGTATCGCGACCTAAGTCTTCCTACTAGTGGCCCGAAATGAATAGTCCAACTATCTGTTTCGTCGATAGGTGTTTATCTCGTTTAAGGGGAGTTGCATAACCTATTGGATAAAGTTGTATCAGTCGGGACCGCTCCAGGACCCAACAACAGCGACCATAACGTCAATACTATAACAAATGGTGATGGGATGCCGAGAATGAGGACATTTCGAGAAACAATATTCCCAGAATAAAGTTTAACAAATGGGAGGAGCTCGCGGAAGAGCTTATGCGGTAGACGGCGGATTATGGTACTCAGTCGCTAGTTTGAGGATGAATCAACTCCATTAGCTCAAGTGTGTAACCAGTCTGTTAGTTTCACGAACAGTTCATGATCTTAAAGATTTGTAACGGCAAAAGTAATGACTTAAGAATGTGATAAGGTAGCTCCAAGTGAGGCCTTAAGATTCTGCTGAGTGGCAAGACACGATTGTGTCTCTAGAC
>BQNB010008270.1:0-71413 GCA_026074375.1 Tanacetum coccineum
CCCCATAAGTCTCCAAATAAACCGAAAAATAGGGGCTTATGAAATATAAACCGAAATCAAATAAGCTCATAAGCCCACATATAAGCTTAAACAACTAAAACAATTTGGGTGTTTTTTATGCTTAAAATAGGCAAGTTTCCTGATAAAAGAAAGGAAAAAGAAAAAAAAGCAATCCCAAACACCCTACAAATAAGCAATTTGCATAAACATCTGAAAACCAAAATATCAAGAAAATATAAACGTATATATCCAATAAGCCAACATGATGAAAAAGCATACTTGGATCAATGTCGAGACTAAGCCCAAAACCAAATATAACATAAGCTGAAAAGTTTCAAAATAAACCACAAAAAGTGAGCTTATGAAACATAAGCCCAAAATCAAATAAGCCATATGCCGGCTATATAAGCCGAAACAACACCCCCTTAAAGTATTTTGACAAAAACAAGAGGGTGTTTTTTCTGCTAAAAAAGCAGAAAAATAAGCAACCCTAAACACCCTACAAATAAGCAATTTGCACAAATATCAAGAAAACACAAATATATATCCAATAAGTCAAGATGATGAAAAACACATACTTGGATCAATGTCAAGACTAAAAAGCTCCAAAACAACATTCCTCCCAATAAGCTGATCAGCAAAAGCATCAATCTTTTTTACAAGAGTCTCCTTAAAATCCTCCTGAACTTTATTCCTCACAGTCAAAACAACTCTCACTTTAAAACTTACTTTTTTACTATCTTTTTCACTTTTAGTAACAAACTTAGCTATATCTTCAATTATAGTAGACTTAACCACCACCGCCTTTGTTCTAATCCTAAATGACCCATTTTCAGGTATGGAAACATGGTTATGATGATGCATGGGTTTCACAGAGTTATGAAAAGATGGTTGGTTTTCTTGGAGTATGGAAGTGCCCATGAGTTCTTTAGCAAGTGCCATGTTGAAGTGTGTGTGTGTTTTATGTTACAGTATATATGTAGGACAAGGAGAAGAGTTTGATGATGGTGAGTGTGGAAATTTGAGTCAAAGATGAAGTTATGATCTCAAAGTGGGAAGGTGGTGGGGAAGGTCCACTTGTTTGATTAGTTTAGTGGTTGCCTTTGTTAGAAAGTTGTAAATATAGGTAGTATAATTTTTGATTAATTTATTGGTTACCTCCGCCATATATTTATCGACCATATTTTAACGGGTAAATGTCATTTATTACCAACTTACTTTTTCATTTGTACCGTAATTACCAACTTACTTTTTTTTCGTACTCATTACACCCATGTACATTTAAATTTTGTTCGATATCACCAATATGACCATAAAATGACTATAAAATTACTATATTACTCTTGTCTTTTTTAACATATTTACGATCATAATTTTTTTAAATCTTATTTTTTTTAAAATTACTTTAATAAGTACTTTAGCAAATTAAATTTTTTTTACCAAAATTTAAAAAAAAAACTTATAAAATATTTTTTTACGTTATTTTTAGTAAAAAATTTAAATTTTTCTTACAAAAATTTTTAAAAAAATTTCGCACTTTTCAAAATCTTAATTTTTTAAAAAAAAAATAATTTTTTTCGTACTTTTTAAAATTTTAATTTTTTTTTAAAGTTAAGAAAAAAATAAAAAAGTAAAAAAGTAAAAATAATTTTTTGTTAAATTTAAAAGGTACGAAAAATATTAAGATTTTATAAAGTACGAATTTTTTATAAAAATAAGTAATTTTTTTAAAGTACGAAATTTTAAAAAAAATATTTTTTTTAAAAATTCATACTTTTTAAAAATTATTATTTAAAAAAATTATTTTTTTGTTAAAGTGCTTGTTAAAGTACTTTTAAAAAAATTAAGATTTAAAAAAGTTATGATTGTAAATATGTTAAAGAAAACAAGGGTAATATAGTCATTTTGTGGTCATATTGGTGATATCGAACAAAATTTGAATGTACATGAGTGTAATGAGTACGAAAAAAATTAAGTTGGTCATTACGGTACAAATGAGAAAGTATATTGATAATAAATGGCCTTTACTCTATTTTTATTTAGGAAATTTCCATACTTTCTCCAATATTACACCAAATAGTTATTTTTTGCCTCAAATAATTTATGTTTCTCTAAATGTCTTGGGGCGACAAAAAAAAAATAGGAAGACTTTCATGCAAAAAGTGACATGTATCATGGAAGACCTAAAAACTTAGATGACTAGGCCCACTTAGAATACTTGTCAAAATTTATATGAAAGTCTTTCATAAAATTTTTAAGGGCTCGTTTGGTATGGGTATTTTGATCATGAGATTAGGACTCAATGTAACAAAGTGTTGTTTGGTATGATATTGTGATATTTGACTTTGGGCTGTATCCGAATATATTACCATCTAGAAAACCTGGCTCTATCATTTGGCTTCCTGACATGATTTCATATTTGTGGGCCCTTTTTATTTTTGGTCCACTCGTCATTTCTTATTTAATTTTATATATGATACATTTTGGTTTTAATTTATAATATATTTTTAAATATTATTTTCTCTCTCCTACATTAAATTCAAATTTAAATCCTAAACCAAATTCAAATCCAAATTCAAATCATAATCCTAAACCCATCTATAAATCAAACGGACACTAAGTCTCTTAAAAAATTGTGGTCTCCCAGGGTATTTTGGGAAAAAAAAAAGTTTAGGGCAAACACAGCCAGTGCAGTTGTACTTTTGGGGTATTTAAGGAAATTCCCCTTTTTATTTCGGGTTGTTCTATATTAAATGTTCATTTATAAAAATATAAATAAAGAGTTAGTTTAAGTTTACCATATTACTTTAACTTAAGATTATCATTACAAACATTAAAGATGTTTTAGTTAGTTACAGGTTAAACTATCAATCTTCAAAAAGTAAAAAAGAAAAAAGTTGTAACGATAATATTTTTCTTAAACTGTGTGATTTTTGTCATGGGACAATTATTTTAAACGGATAGAGTAGTAGTTAGTATTAGTGAAAAGTAGTAGCAATAATCAATCTTATATCATATAAGATTCAGTCCACTTAATTTAATGTGACAATATTTATGATGTAAAACAAATGCCTTTCATCCCTTCTCGTTTGCATCTCTGTTTTAGTCGCCTGTACATATCCCCCCAAACTCAATTCACACCGCAATTTGTTAACAACAACAATTACAATCGATAAAAATATAAACAAAAACACTTCTCTAAGCCATAACAACACCAAACCCTTCATGTATAGTATCTAACAACTCACTTAAACAATCATTTATATTGAATGGTAGCCTTCTCACTTCAACGCACACCCAAACCCTTCTTTATTCGCATCACACTACCATTCCATTAAATATACCACCATCACCAATCCCACCATGTAAACTCCTCACCATCGAAGCCCTGACCACCGAATCGAGATAAACCACCATTGTGATCTCCACCACCTAAAACCTCACATCCCCGAGGTTTTTTTTTAAGCTTTTGAGGTTTGTTTGAGTTATATTTGAGTATCTTTTAGATCTATACATTTTCCAGCTTTTTTAGATTTTTTTTTTCTCCAAGATCTATGTGTTTTATTATGTTTTGAAGGTATTAGAAAAATAATTCGTCATTGCAGGTAGGTGTTTTTTATGTTTATAAATTTATGAATTGTGGTTTATTTATGTTCCTTAAAAGCATATTGATTTTACATTATTTGTTGTTAATTTCAATATTTTATGATGTTTGCAAGTTAGGAAAACTTTTTTAAACAAAATCCAGTGTGCGAATCAAGAAAGATCCAAAGAAAAATGATGAAATTACAAATGAAGAATTTCCAGATGATTTATATGTTGCGTGGGTCTGGATTGAGAACTTGGAGATCAAGTGGTGACCTAATCTAAAATTACTTAATTATTTTACTCTAATTCATTTTAAAGTACCAAAAGTAACTACATAAGATAAGCTATAGAAACTTGACATATCTGTATCAGCATCAAAGCAATATATAAAATGGTGAGCCTTTGTTTTTTATGAAATGAAATCAGTAGTTTAACCTTTAAACAGTGATTGTAGTAATGAAATGAGATGAATGGAATAAAAGTCAATCTCTGATTTCTTAGTAATTTGTGAAAAGTTCCAAGGAGTAAATAAGCATTCAACATTCTCATTTTGCATAGGCATAACAAGGACTTAACATCTACTAAGCAGATACTACAATAGTTTTGTATCATAAAGAGTGACTGAGATTGCAGATTGCTTCTTTTTTGGTTCAAGGGTAATATAAGTAGTTTTCAATAAGCAGATATTGTGCTTATCTGAGATAACATTAGGTGGATGTTTGGCATTGCTTATTTTTTTTTTGTGGAAATGCTTAAGTGAGTGAAAAACTTGCAATTCTGTAAATAGTTTTATTGCTCGAGTAAGCTATTCTTTAACTAATGTGTGCATTCATTCATTCAGGTATTCTCTAATAAGTTGTTTAATCATCTCCTTGAGGTATGCATATGTGACAACTATAGCCTTGGACCATCTCTTTCATATTTACTTCAATGAAAAGATTTTGTTTTTTCAATATGTATATTTTTTATTTTGCATTGAATCTATGCAGCATGGGTGTCCAAGGGCTATTGTTCATGGTCTCATTTGCGTCTAATGGGTCAAACAGGTAACTAGAAAACGAATAGAATGGGTATCTCTAATTTCCACAACCTGCTAAACTAAACCATTATCCTACTAATAACCAGGTAATGTTTTCCAAGCCCATGTATATTCTCCAAATCACGACCCTGCGCAGCTTTTATTTCAAACTGTGACCCAAATAATCTTGCAATAAAATGTATTATAATGGGTAGATTAATATAGGAATAAGATGTGTTCGGAAAAGAACAAAAATGTCAACCTCAAGTCACTGCATTAACTGATAATAGTAATATGAAAAGGTTTTTAATCATAACAAAATACAATGAAAGGCGTAACAGGGGTAGCTAGCATAGGAAATTCTAAAATACCGTGACGAACTCATGTAAGTATCCGTGGTTCATAATTTATTAAGTTTAGATCTTGAAGGCGACTCCATTGTCTTAGCTTTACACTGAGTGTAAGATTGTCAATAATGGTTTAGGTCGTTTATGTAACACCCCAGTTTTGAATAGCAGCGGAAGCTAGACGAGGATATTACTTCATGACACACAGTACAAGTTACAGAAAACGACTCTAAATGAAATGTTTTGAAGACCTTGCATAACATTATCGTTCGATGAAGCTTTAAAATTTTATTATGTACTATTTATGTAAATTATGAAACTTGTGGAATCTTGTATCAAACTCTGATATTTTGTATTATTCGAATGATAATATATTTCAAAACGTCTCATTTAGAGTCGTTTTCTGTAACTTGTACTGTGTGTCATGAAGTAATACCCTCGTCTAGCTTCTGCTGCTATTCAAAACTGGGGGTGTTATTGGTATCAGAGCTCCGGTCATAGAGAACTGGGTCGTTTTCAAAACCTAGACTATGACTATTTTTTTAAAATTTAGAGTCTCTCCTTGTTTTATCTGATATCCGTGCGCGCGTACTTTCTGTTTCCTTATATTTATCCCCTCGAGCACGTTCCAGTTCTACCTATGGTCTTCTCGAACAATCGTCGGTGAATAACGCAATCTAAAATCCAGGACGGATTTTCCTTAACGGGTGGAGACTGTAGAAATTCGTAATTTTCGGGTCAATATTTAGACCCCGACTTTCATTTATAAAATTTATTTTATGTAAATTTTTGCTTCTACGTGTAACCAGATAAGTTATTTCGCGTACATTATAAAACATGTACATCTATAACTTCCAATAAAGGAGAGTTGAAAAAGACCATGAATGCCCCTCTAAAAAAGAGTGCTGAATTTTAAAAGTGTCTACTTTGGTAATTTTACAACACAAATTTGAATTTAAATATATTTAAGGTGTTGATCCCTTCTGAATAGATCTTGATCTCCTTTAGTTTGTATAAAGGTTAGTAACCTTGGATAAATCCAAAACTAATAAGACAGAAACTTTGTGAGATAACTTAAAGTCTATGCGGAATCTAGACTTTAAGCAATAAGAAGATTAACAAATGAACATACAAATTTAAACCAAACTTTCAGCCTCAATATATAACAATCACTCTGAATAGTGATAGGGTTACAAAATAACCTTGAAGCTGCTAACTATATCTGCTATGAAAACTATATAAAACTTATATCTAGATCTATGCCGCAGGGTTCCTTTTATACACCAAAGAAACCCTAATGGGCTTATAAAACGCGTATACTAATCAATGCATATCTATTCCTAATATATCTCATGCATATCACTTTAGCAGTATTAACTATTTATACTAACATTACTAACTACATAACTAATAATACTAATAAACTGACAGTACTAACACTTTGTACTGGCAGCACTGACTATTATACTAACAGTACTAATGACTTATACTTTTTTCCACTAATCTTCAGCACAACAACAAACTTAAACCAGCAGCATTAAGTTGTAAAGCCTCTAATTCCCAACAATCCTCCCCTAAACTTGATATTCATCTTGTTAATCATCAAGTTTCTTCATTATCTGCATTTTGAGCACTAGGAGGATGTATCCAAAAATCACTTCTTCACTCTTCTAGCTGTGCCTTGATGAATATGTTGTGCCTTGATGAATCTGATAAGCTCAAATGCCATAGTACTTTCATGATCAACTTCTAGTCTTCTATTTAACATCCTTGAAAGCATTTCTTGTGTAAGAGGATATTTCTTTTCTACCATCATGTGAATAGCAACTCCAGTATCCATCAACAATACATGAACTCCACATGAATCAAATAACCTCCAGCTTATCAATTTGTAGTCCTGTTGACCCTTCCATATTTCATCTTCCTCACTTGATTCAAACAAAGTAATGAGATCTCCCCAAAGTAATCTGTCATAACCTTCTGGGCTTATTATCTCATACCTTTCCTTTACCAAACTGTATAGATCTACCACATCTTGTCTGTCAAAATCATCAAGCATTTCACTGAATATCTTGTAATTCTTAGAACTTCCATCAGCTCTGATGATTTGATAATACATCATGTTTTCTGTCAGAATGTGTGTCTTCCAGTCAACTATTGGATATTTAGTAGTCAAAGATTCAACATTAATAGCAATATCATCCCCTGGAACTATATCCAAACAAGCTCTAAGCTCCTCTTTCTCAGCATCATCCACTGCAGATTCTTGTTCCTTCATCACTTTTAGCTTCTTTGGTGACTTTGGTTTAAGTTTTGAACCTGCTCTTTTCTTCCTGCTTCCTGCTTGCTTGCTACTGCTATCATCCTTCTTTCCACTGTCTTTAATCACTTTAGAATCCATAGGAATAAAAGAGTTTACATGTTTATATGCTTTGTCAAAGAGTTTTTGGATTTCATCATAACTCCTTCCTTTTAGCTGATTGTGGTTGTAACCAGCTTGATTCTTTAGGTAGGTACACATCTTATTTCTCATCTGAGCTTTTGTAGGTGGTTTACTTCTTTGCTTTGCTGCTCTTTGTGCAGCAAAGAACCTTTTCCTTTCAGCAATCATTTCCACCAACATTCTAGATTTTTCTTCAATAGTGAATTGTTCTCTTTCTTCTTGTTGAAGTCTTTCTACTAGTAATACATCTGCATCCATCCTTGCTTGAACATCTTCCATTTGTTCAATCAATGCAGCATCCTTGGCCTCTTGTTCTGCAGCTCTTTCCCTAGCAATCCTTTGCTCTCTCTCAAACTGTGCTTGTTCTTCTTCAAACAATCTTTGAGCTATCTATGCATCCTTTTGAATCTGAGCCTTTATAGGGTTATTTGGAGGCTTTTCAGGCTCTTGCATAATGCCTTTGCCTTTATCTTTTGGATCAATAGTTGGAAGAATTATTGTTGATCTAGCAGATTCTTCCACATCTCTAAAAGCAACTCCTTTTTCCTTATCCTTCTGACTTCTCATCTTTACAAGTGTTTGAGCAATAGTAAGATCCTCATCTTCAAATGCAGTTGTAGTAGTTGTTGGAGGTGTTCTTGGTTCAGCAGTACTAATAGATACACCAGCAGTAGTAACTGATGCACTAGGAACACTAACTCTAGTATTGGCAGTGTTAACTGCACCACCAGCATTAACTGTATCTCCTTCAACATTCTCCATTGCTTCATTTACCATATCATCAATATCATTAAAGTCATCATCAAAATCACCTTCTTCAAACATTGACCTTGTCTTCAAATTCCTCCCCTGTTTGGATACATTCTCCTTATCCAAACTCTTTCTCCTCGAGGTACCAATCTTAAAGAGTTTCATCCCTTGAGTTCTTGCCCTTTGCGTATTTTCTAATCTTTTGACTTTCTTTTGAATCTTTTTGTAACACCCCCAAATTGGGTCGCAGCGGAATAAGGGTCCGGGGCGTGTTACTTTATGGATCAACAACACAAGAGATATATAGAACGACCAAAAAGTCGTTTGAAAACGATACATTAGATTTAACAAAGTCATTGTTACATAAGCCAGTAGCTTAACTTGTTTACTTAATCAAATACAAAGATTTTCAGCCCATAACAGATAACAAAATGAAATGCGACAAAATCTTTAATGCAAGACATCCAAATCAAAACCACCAATGTATCCATCGCACCTTGTGCTTATGTCCCCTGAAAAACATTGCTTTAAAACGTCAACAATAATGTTGGTGAATTCATAGGTTTGATAAATCATATATTGTAGGACCACAAGATTTCCCCAAGGTAAATATAATGCAACAGATGCAGATCATCAATATAAATGTAAGTACGTAGGCTCTGACGCTATGACACAGAAGCCTTGAACGTGATGAATACCAATAACGGCCTACATTACCCGTGGTGATGTTCTAACCCGCAACATCCTATATTCGACATGGTATACGTTCGTTTGTCCAGTGATAGCTAATCACCGAATGGGTTGTCATCCCAATATATCAATTAATAACATTCGCGGCACACAATCCTAGCAATTGACAGTTCATTATAATGGGCTCAGATATGGGTTTATCGCTACTTCGCAACACGAATCCAAGAACCATGAAACTTAACCACTTGTGTCCAATTGTAAAGCATTGCATGTTTTTCACCCCAAAAACTTTATAAAACAAAAACATGTAAAACGTGGGGCTATGAACTCACCTTGAGTGAGTAATGCCAATTGGTATCGACGAAATAACGCGCCACGCGAATTGAACAAATGCAACCTAAATTAAATTAAGGTCCCGTAAAATACCGGAGTACTTAAACTAACAACATTGAAATAATTCTAATAGTTTGTTTACAATCGTACTATCGTCGGCTATCATAAATAATAGGTCATACATGAACATTCGAGGAGTTAGGACACTTTAAATCGTAAATCCAACAACTCGTCGAAACGCCATCCGAAGAGGCCTCATTATGAAACTCCCTAGTAATATAGTACTTTGATAACCACATAATATTCTATATAGCTCAATCACCAACTAATGGTTTTGGTAAAATTGTGTTTAAAATGTTAAAACGTTTATAATTACCGTTAAGTAAAACGGCGTAACTTTCGCTTTAAATCCCGATTCACTGCGTTTCCTTATGTCCATCTTTCCGTATAAACGGGTTATCGATATTTGACATTTTTATAAATTTTATCCCCTGATGAACAGTAACTTTTACTGTTCATGACAGACATGATTTTTATAGAATTCGTATTTGTCGTCGTAAAACCCGTAAATGTCGTATTTTATTCGTTATAGCTCCGTTTTTAATGATTCCTTTCGAGGAACGTTCTCACGTATTTGAAAGTTCTATAATTAATGAGGTTTACAAAAAATATAACTTCTGTCATGAATAGTAACTTTTAATAAAAATAGTTTTATAAAAGTTATTATAGGCGAAATTCAT
Source organism: Tanacetum coccineum (assembly GCA_026074375.1). Taxonomy (NCBI): domain Eukaryota; kingdom Viridiplantae; phylum Streptophyta; class Magnoliopsida; order Asterales; family Asteraceae; genus Tanacetum; species Tanacetum coccineum. Next base: position 9,910 of record BQNB010008270.1, read on the forward strand.
AACTCGTTCGTTATTAATTGAAAAATTACGATTCTTATCATTTTGGAATCCTAAAAATATGTATTATTTGTTAAAAATATCAACCCTTGCTGTTTATAATTTTTATAAAAATGTTTTTATAAAAATTTACTTACGACTTCGTTTATTAACGTATAACTCGTTTTTAACGTAACTTTTTCGTTATTAATCCGTTTAACAAGTTTCTTACTTTTTCGGAATCGTCGTGAAATGTATTATCTTATAAAAATATAAAATAAATATGTAAAAATCCGAATTTGGGACAGAATGTTTATGCTTGTTAGTTAAGTCCATTTATGATCTTTTCTTTATACTTTATTACTTTTGTATTTTACCACAAGTCTCATATATCTTGTATATTATATATCATCCTTATATTATCACTTACTTGTCCATAATAGTCCTTATGTGTCCAAGTTACTTATGTCAACAAATCCATTAATCTATTTTAAAACCATAACATTACTTAAGTAAACTTAATTTACTAGTTTTCTCAATAATCATTTTTATACATAACCAAGTGTGTACAAGTGTATTTCTTTCCATATGAACTTATTTTAGTGTTCTATTAACATGATTAAAAGTCCATAATCAATATTAACATGTCTTTTGTATTACTTTCTCTTGAAACATATTATGAAGTATTATAAACCCTAATTAATCCATAATCATGTTTACACCAAAACAACTTGATACAATATTTTCTCATCCTTTTTAACATGATGTAAGTAATAACAACACATGTATATGAGTGTGTAAAATAATCATTTCAAGTATAAACTTCATTTTCATAAATAAAACCTAAATGGTGATTTAAGCTAAATACAATAATCATGTGCATAAAAATGATAATTATAAAAACATAAAGAGTTTAAATGGACCTTATGAGGTATGATGATGATGATGTACAAGTACTAAACCCTTGTTTAGCCACAAAAACCAAGCTTGCACTAATAAACCCTAGCTTTCCTTAATAGAAACCCTAACTTCCTTTTACTTGAGAAATACTTGGAAATGGTGATTCAATGCTTGCAAATGCCTTAGTATATCTTAGAATAGGTGTATATAGAAGTGTATGGATTGAATAAAATTTTGTATGGGTTTGGTTGGGTATATGGTTTGAGCCGTGAGCTCTATAGAAGGAAAAGAGAGTGTTTTTGTGAATTTTTCTCTAAGTATTATGCTTGTATGAGTTACTTGCTAGTCATGCATGTATATAAGATGTTAGGTTAGTCAAGGGGACATAAAAGAGTCTTAGGTATGGCCATGGTCCTAGTCTTGGTCAAGTAGGTAGGAATGCTGCATTATGAAGTAGGTGCCTAAATTTGACCAAGTTTCAAGATAAATGTTCATTATTCATGTATAATTTGTATATGATGCAAGACATTTCGGAAAAGGAGGATATACATGGATATATTTATGTAAATTTTTTGTATATTGGGTAATAAAAAGTAGGTATTTGTTGAAGCGTGAGGAAAGTTATTTTGTGTCCGGGAGTGCTAAAAACGCAATTTATCGCGAAACGTATACACTTTACGTATCCGATAAAAATAAAAAGAACAAAGTTAATAATTATCCTCAAAATAATTATATAACCCTTGCTTGATGTAAACATTTAATTGTTTGATGCCCGTTTACATTGAACGCTAATTTTTGGCGTACGCGATTTAACCTAACGTTTACAATTTTAAAGCAACACTGTACAATTCCAAAAAAGTACATTGTGAATTTTATTCACATCGTCAAAGACTTGAAAACATAGGGTGTTATACCCATTATTGAAAACATTAATTAGTATTGCCATTACCATGAATCCGATGCCTTAAGGTTATAGTGATAATATTCCCCTGCGGCACCTGTGCCAAATACCCTCGGTGATTTCTAATGATGTGCAATTGGTTATCTGATAACTTCGATAGCACCAACGGGGAGTCCAACCAATATATATATTTACACAACATACGCCTGCTTACTACAAGAGCAATTAACGGTTCATATTAGGGGACTTACAGCAAAGCAGTTACTTATAGGCAATAGTAAATTGAATTAACATGTAGAGCTAATAGCATTCATTTTTATAGCATGTATCTCCCTCGCGAGTTTTATAAAAAGATTGAAATGCGAGCTACGAACTCACCTGAACAGTTATAGGGCAATTGATAGCTAATGTAATAAGGAATGACGTAACGGCTCTACCGGCAATCACAGACGAACCTGGTTAATTTATGGCAAGTCTTAGTTTGTATTGGTATATATAAAGTATTTTGGATATCGATGTAGGTATTGATATAAAAATTATCAAACACCGTTCGGCCATCATAGTTTTAGAAGTCATTGTAGTAAAATGTCTTGTGGAGCTAGGGCACTTTAAATCGGTAAACCCAGCAACTCAGACAGAACGTAGTACCAAGATGAAACATCTTAATATGAAGCACCCTAGTAATGTGGTATGATATGGATTCGGGACATAATTTTGAAAGCACATCGTGATTAATGAAATAAGTATTAGAACATAAGCAGTTTTTTAAAGCATTGATTCGTTGACCGGTAAAAAAAATAACACTTAAAAGTAACTCAAATGCAAATCTTAATCCAATGCCCATAACACAAGGGAAAAGGTCAAAAAAGCTACACAAAGAGATAAAATATATAAGAATCAAATCAATGATAAAAAGATTCCGGAAGAGATATTCCCGGGTCGGATTCCCAACGAGCTGGCAATTGAAAGTAATCCTGGTTTGATGAGAAATTGAATGATGGAGAATATATGATGGAAACACTGATACAACTAAAATTAATTAAATAAAACCTAATTTAATCTACGGGAAACAGATATAGGAAATGGGGATCTTAAAAACTACGGGAAACAAAATTAGGTATCGGGAAACCTAAATACTAAAAATTAAGAAAATAAATGCTAAATTAAATTAAAAATCAAAATTAAATTCTAATTAACTTAATTTGAAAAATAAAGAAAACTAGAACTAAAACGGAGGTCGTTTGAATGTAAAACGAAAAGAAACGGTAAAACGCACCCGGTAAAACGGGTCTAAGACTGAAATTTAAGAAAAATTAAGCCTATACTAAATTTTATATTTTTCCTAGACACTAAATGACAAAAGAAAATTTTATAAAAAAGAAAAATATTTTTTTATTAATTTTTGGATTTTTTATGAATTTTCTAAGATTTAATTAATTAACAAAAATAAACTTTTTCTAAAAATTAACACTAAAATTTTTCTTTTATTTTTCAAAAATACTAGATTTAAAATGAAAATTAATGCAAAAAGAATTTTAATTTTTCAACTATTTTTCTATTTTTTATGATTTTTATAAGAAAAAGTAATAACTAAAATCTATTTTAATTGCTAGAAAATACAAATTTAACTGGAAAAATATAGAAAAATGGTTTTAATATGCTAAAATGGTGCAGAAAATTAATGGAAACAAAAGCCCTAATTTTTAAGACTCAATTGAACCCTAATTTTTCAATTAAACTTAAGAACCCTAATTAATAAAACTAAAAACAAAAATATTAACTTTTTTATTTAATTAAGAAAGACAGGGTAGAAATGGTGAGAAATGAAACAATAGGGTAGGCGGGTGAACTTGAGTAAATTTACACAGCAGTGAAAATGATTAACCCTAGACTATGAGAAAAATACCAAATAGACCCCGCGATTCTAGCTTATTTTTGGCTTATTAAAAAGTGGTTTTCAGCCAAAACTCAAAACTACAAACTTGAAGAAAAGCTTATTCCTAACAACTTTAACAAAAGCACTTCTAACTTTTGACAAAAGAATAAGCTACAAAATAAGCATCTAGTTTGCTGTTACAGAAACTAAGGCTCAAAGAGTATTTTTACATTTTGGCTTGTATCTTGCTTATTATTTGATGAAAATGAAAACTAAAAGAAGATATATGTAGATTAAGATGTTTGTTAAAGATATCTAAACAAACATTAGCTGAGCTTTAATAAAAATAACAAGAAAATTGAGCTGAAAAAGTGAAAGTTTTTGTTTGAACTAATATAAGCTTTTTTCTAATAAGCTAAAAAGTTTAATACTAAACCTATAAAGCTGAAATTTTGAAATTAAGCTATTCTAAGATTGTTAAGCAAATCTAGATAAAAAGCTTTTTAGAATACCAACTAGAAATAGAGTTCAAGAAGATTAAGATGAAAATCCAAGCTGTTACTGACACTGCTTTTTGCAAGATCACTAGAGCTAATCTAAAGCTTGAAAATGAATCTTAAAAGATGAACTATATTAAGCTAATGGAGTATTATTAATATGAGTTTATAATGGCCCTTGGTTGGTTATTTGGGATTAGAATGGTTTAAAATGAGTAAACGGGTTAAATGAACCCATTAGGTACTTTAGGGTGTCTAGGATATTTGTTTTACGTTACAAGTGAAGTAAAATGATGAAGTAATGATGAAATAATGATTGAATAGGATTGATATGATTGTAAAATAAGTTTTTACAACTTATTTGAGTGTTGGTTTGGGTTTACAATGGATAAAAGCCAATAAACAGGTCATGGTTTAGAAACTAGCTCGGTTTTAGGGTTTAGGGTTTTGGATTAGGGTTTTGAGTGTAAAAAGATGTATGAAAGCTTATGAATAGAATATTTAGGGTTTACATCTTGTAAAATGAGTATAGTAGCTTGCTCACAAGTGATAGTGAAGAGATGTGAATGAAAATGGAGGTAAAACGGCTACTTTAGAGATCATGCTTAATGACTTGTACATTGAGTTTTTTGACGACTTGTACTTGGCTGAAGAGATTTATTATTTCAAATGAGGATGTTATATTACTTTGCTTACATTTGCTTTTAGTAGTTGTCGCATTCAATTAGAGTTAACCCTTCCATAAGATTAGGGTTTAGGGCATCCGATAATGGTTTAAAGCCCATTTTGATATGATGTTGCAAATGGTACCTTTTAGGAATAATGTACCTTGTAATAATGATATTATGATACTGACTTGATATGTTATGATGTTTGCTTGAGGATAGGATTTGCCGATACGTAGGTTGTCGAGTCATAGTTAACTGAGTTATCTGGTTATATTGCATACTTGAGTTATTGGCAAAGTTATGTAATGTAATAAGCGAAAAATTCCTTGAAAAAAGGTGGAGTTCATATATAACTGATAGATTGTACATCATCTAACTTAATAGATGGATTTTTACATTTATGAAAATTGTGGGTTGTTATAGGCGTTTCAAGCCGTGGCCTAATAGGGAGAGAAAGGAAGAGTTTTTGATTTCTTTTCTAAGTGTTTTTTTTTTTTTTTTCTGTGTTGTAATGAGTTCTTACACCACATGATTTACTTTGTATATATGAGTGTTGAGTTGGTCAAAAAGAATGCAATAGTGGCTTAGAGACATAAGGGGGTCTTAGGAAGTTTGTCTTGTGTAAGAAACAAGGTATGCAGGTTTAATGGTGTAGTGAAGTACATAGAATAACTTGTAAGAATTTTATCTTATTTCTTGTATAAACTCCAAAAAATTTGGCTATGTATGGATATTATATGATATTTTTGGTTATTTTTATGTATTGGGTTAAAGTGGTTTTTGTTGAAGAGTAGAAAAGTTTTGGTGGTTCGGAATGCCTAAAAACGCATTTTATTGCGAATACGTATACACTTTACGTATCCGATAAAATAAAATGAACAAAGGGACATAAATTTTTCTCAAAATTATTATTTAATCTTGCTTGATGTCAAACGTGTGGATGGTTTGGATGAGTTTACATTGAACGTAATTTTTAGCGTCGCGATTTAAACTCTAATGTTGAAATTAAAGCAAACACGTACAATACAAAAGATTCATTGTAGATTTATCAACGTCGTCAATGACTTGAAAAGACGAGGTGCTATACTTGTAGTCTCTGGAGCTAACTCATAATCTGCCTCCATCATAGCTTGAGTATTATCTCATGAAATTAAGTTATCCTCTTCTTCTTTTTGTCTGGCCAACCTTTCCTCTTCTTTTAATTCAGTTTGCAATTCTCCTTGAATTCTTTGAGTAATTTCTTCATCCATCAAAATTTGATCTTTCTTTTTTAAAGGTTTTTCAGGGTCAACCATTTTTGCCTTGCCTTTATCTTTAGCCATAGAAGTTGTGATGGTTGTGATGTTGTTGTTGTAAATTCACTTAGCTCTTGAACTACAACCCCTCTAGCCTTGGGTCTTTTTTTACAACTGGTTGTAGTTGTGTAGAAGCAGTTGTTACCAACCTGGGTTAGTGCTTTGATCTCTATTAGGTCTGATGCTAGGAGTAAATCTTCACAATTGTTGTTGTAGCCTGACAGTAGAACTTTAGCAGTACTAACTCCTTTTCTTTATTTTTTGTATTTTTTTATTTTTTTTTTTCAACCTCAACTTCCTACTCATCAAAAACTCCTGTATCAAACATTAAATTATCATCATTCCTCTCCTGAGCCTCATCAAACAAAGTAACCTCTGCATCAGCATCAAGATCAACAATTCCCCCCCCCCTGTTTAGATGCATCCTCCTAAGCACCTAAACCTTCATCTTCAAAGGAAACAACTTGTGCAGATCTACCAACCTTCCTTAACCTTTTAAGCCCTGGAGTTCTTGACTTATTCCTCCTTTCTAGCTTCTTGACCCTCTCCTTTAATTTAGCAATCTCTGTAGCTTGAGAGGTCTTAGTGTTCTCTAAGTCAAGAACTTTTTGTGACAAATTGGTACAAAGTTCCATCAATTCATTTAGTTTCAATCTATCCTCACCACTGAGTAGTGGATCATTAGAATATATAGGTACATGCTCCTCATTGACAGCCTCATCAGTGATAGGCTCTGTAGAACCACTAGGTTGAGGAACCTCAGTGTCTTTCCTCTGTTTCCTCCTTAGTTGTTTCTTCTGAGGCTGTGATGTAGATGGTTGAATAATAGTGGGTGTGTGTTGAGGATCAATTGGTATTTCTAAACCCTCACCTAATTCTTCAAGAGCTTGAACCATCATAGTTTGAAATAAAGGGGTAACTCTCCTAGAAAAACATTTTCCTTCTCTCTTCATATTAGCAAAAACCTTCTTAGTGTGAGAAGGTGTAACATAAATTTCTTTATGTTTGGTCATTCCTTCAACTTTTTATCTAGAAATACTTGCACAAACCTTGGATACATTAGAAATTTAACCCCACCCTCCAAGTTCTTTACCGTATTATCAAAAATGTACTTGGAAAAGTTAAATTTTTGGTTTGTGGCAAGACAGATGATAGTTGAGGCAATAGTGCTACTAATTTTCGTTCGAAAAAAAAAAAAAAAAAAAAAAAAAAAAAAAAAATAAAAGCAGTAGTCTTAGCACTAAGGCATTGCAGAATTGTATGGATAAGAAATTTCCATTGAGGTGAAAAGAAAGATTTATAGAATGTAAGCTTTTGTGTAAGATTTTCATACCTCATTCTTTCCAGTTCTGCAAAAATGGTAGCATTGGGTAGGCATTCAGTACCTTCAGCATCTTTTAATTGAAGAGCTCTTCTCACACTCGTCTCAGTGATGATCACCTTCTTCCCATCTACTAGGGCTTGTATCTTGCACTTACTTCCATGTCATTTTTGCCTTACCAGTAGCCCAGAACTGCTTAATGCATGAAGTATAGATGGTAGGATTCACCGTTAGTGCATATCTAATAGAACTTGCATTCAAAAAATCAATAATTCCCTCAAACCCATCACTTTCTTTGGGTTTCTCCAAAAACGCAACCAGATTGTGAGTTTCAGCAAACTTTAGGTTCAACATTATATTGGGTTTTGATGATTAAGAATGAAATTTAGTTAAGTGTTTATGATTAGAGAGTATATCAAGGTGTAAAATCAATTGAATGAGTGATTGAAACCCTTAATCGAGTATTTTATGAAATGCACCTCAACAACATTAACTTGAACTAGCAATACTAAGTTAAGCCTAACAGCATTAACAGACCTAGCAGTATTAAGTTTTATGCCTAACAGCATTAACTAACACTGGCAGTAGTAAGTGTATGCCTGGCAGCATTAACTTAACCAGCAGTAGTAAGTTTATGCCTAACAGCATTAACTTTGAGTCACCAGCATTAACTCCAATTTTCATTCAAAAAAGTATTTTCATCATCCAATTTTGGATTTCACAAGCTCTCTTTCTGTTTTATTCTTACTATATCTCTCAATTCTTTTTCTGACTGAATCACTCTGTGTGTTTTTATGTCACACATCTCTCTTTCTATTTTTATTCTCACCAACTTCTCTCATTTCTTTTAGCTCATAGAGTCATTCTTTTTATTTTTGTTTCGCACATCTCTCTTTCTGGTTTTCATTCTCACTAATTTCTCTCATTTAATTTTCTCACATAGTCACTCTTTTTATTTTTGTTTCACACATCTCTCTTTCTATTTTTCAGCTCACTATTTCTCCTATTTCTTTTTCTCACCAATTCACTCTATCTGTTTTTATTTTCACACATCTCTCTTTCTGTTTTTATGCTCACCAATTTCTCTCAATACTCACAATATTAATTATAACAAATAGTAGTAAGTATAACTAACAGCATTAACATAGCAGTATTAAGTATGACTAGCAGCACTAATTATACTTACCAGTAGAAAGTTAGGCCAACAACACTAACTTGAATTTCATCATTAGCTATTGTTCCTTCCATTTCAGCCATCATTTGTGCATTAATCCGCTGATGATTAACATATTAACCTCCCCTTAATCAATACTTCAGAGGTTAAGCATTCCAATACTTGCAATTAGATATTGAAATCTGCTAACATCAAATGCTTTTGTGAGCAAATCTGTAACATTTTGATCAATGTGAATCTTTATCATCTGAATAAGCTTCTTCTCATTGGAATCTCGGATAAAGTGATGCCTAATCTCAGTGTGCTTAGTCTTTGAGTAAAATACTAGATTCTTAACTATGCAAATGGTGCTTTCATTGTCAATTGAATTCTTGGTTGTATGTAATTGATACATAATAAACATTTGATTTGAACGAGAGTACTTGTCCACAACAACTAGCAGCAGTCACATATTCTGCTTCAGTAGTAGAGTTGGCAACTATAGTTTGCTTCTTGCATTGCCATGAAATCAATCTACTTCCAAGAAATTGACAACCTCCTATTGTGGATTTCCTATCTAAACTTGCACCAGCATAGTCACTATCAGAATAAGCTTCCAAATCAAATGGTGAGTCATTAGGATACCAAAGGCCTAATTTAGGTTGACCTTTCAAGTATCTAAAGATTCTTTTCACAGCATGAAGATGTGAAACTTTAGGTGTGACTGGAATCTTGCACAAGCACATACAACAAACATTATATCAGGCCGTGAAGATGTTAAATACATCAATGAACCAATCATTGATCTATATAAGTGAACATCAACATCTTCAGCTTCTACATCCTTGAGCAATGGCTTTGAAGTCTCCATGGGTGTACTTGCTGTCTTTACAGTTGAAAAACCAAACTTCTTTAAAATTTCATCCACATACTTGTCTTGACTGATAAAATCCCATCATCTTTCTGTGTCACTTGTAGTATAAAGAAGAAAGTGAGTTCACCCATAGAACTTATCTGGAACTTCTTATGCATCAATTTCTTAAACTCAGTGCATAACTTCTTTTTAGTAGATCCAAAAATAATATCATCAACATATACTTGAACTAGTAGAATATCACTTTTGACTCTTTTAATGAACAAAGTCTTATCTATCAGACCTCCTTTGAATCCATCTGTCTAATAAATAGGTTAGAATTAAAGTCTCATACCAAGCTTTAGGAGCTTGATGTAGACCATGTAATGCCTTTTTTACCTTATAAACTCTGTCAGGGAACTCTGGATCTTCAAACCCTGGAGGTTGACAGACATAAACTTCCTCTTCATTCTTGCCATACAAAAATGCACTCTTCACATCCATCTGGTATACTACAAAGTCTTTAAATGAGGTATAGGCTAAGAAATACTATAGCTTTAATTGCAAACTGGAGCAAAATCACTCATAATATTCTATTCCCTCTTCTTGAGTGTAACCCTGTGTAACTAGCCTTGCCTGTTTCTAATTCCACAATACTCTTTCATTTTTTGTTTTGTATACATTTTAGTACCATTGGCTACTTTTTACATGTGGTTAAATGCACCAAGGTCCAAAACCTATTGTATCTTGAACTACAAAAGATTTATTGTATAGCTTCTATCTAACTTGAATCTTTTAATGCTTGGATTACCTTTTTAGGCTTCCTGGGATAGGAAACAAGCAAACAGACAAGTATAAAGGTCTTCATGAGTTTTCCCTTCATAAACAACACTAATAAACCCTTGTTCATTTGTAGTCTTTGTCATTCTCCTTGTCAGTACACCAGACTAAACATCACCAATCATATGATCAAGTGAATGATCTTTATGGATTCTTGTATTTAGAGTGACGTGAAAAACCTAGATATGTGGTAGTAATGTTGCTCATATCCACTTCTGTTTCATCACCAAAGAAATCAGCATGTGTGGCTTCAAGTGTAGCATTATCTCCCATAGAAAACATGTCTAGTTTAGTATCAGCAATATTAACACCTTGAGTAATGTTTTCATATTTCTCTTGATCAGCAATTCCAGTTTCTTTACATTACACCTTCATCATCCTTCTTTCTAGCATCACTAGAAGGTTGTGGTTCATCATTGCTAGCATTCTTTGAAGAAGAATCAAATAGTGAACCATCTTTCCACAGTGGCATCAAAATGTAATCTTAGCTAGATCCTGTCTCCTTGCTAGAATGACCTGCACCAATACTTCTTTTGTACCTATAAAATCATTAGAGTTTGTACCTGCAACTGGCACATAATTCATTGATTTTGTTACAACATCAATATCAAACAGCCACTTTGGTCCATCACCTGCAATAATAGGCTTATTCTCCAAGAACCTAATATGCAAGTTTTCTTCTACTTTCCTAGTTCTAATGTTGTATACCTTAAAATCCTTACTATTCAATGAGTATCCAACAAAGAATCCTTCATAAGACTTTCCATCAAACTTACCTAAATAATCTAAGGTATTAAGAATGGTAACATGACACCCAAATATCTCATTGAAAGCTTAGAGCAGGTGGTTACCTCTAATAGTTCATAAGGGGGTCTTGTATGAGGCTTATCTACTACTACCCTATTCTACACATAGCAAGTAGTATTAACTGCTGTAACCCAAAATGTAGTAGGTAACTTAGAGTCAGCTAACATGGTTCTAGCAGCCTCAATTAGTGTCCTATTTCTCCTCTCAGCAACACCGTTTTGTTGAGGAGTTCTAGCTACAACTACAATTCCCTCTTTAATAGCCTTTCTGTTTACAAAATTCACTCATAACTCTATTTTTGAACTATGTTCCATTGTCACATCTGATAATCTTTACTTTCTTATCAACTAGATTTTCTATCTCAGTTATAAAGCTCTTAAAAATGCCACTAGTTTCAACCTTAGTTGCTAGAAAGAAAAACCCAGTAATCTGACTATAAATATCAGTGACACTAGGACAATATTTCTTTTTCATTATGCTGCTCATTAAAGTTGGACCAAAAACAAGTCCATATGCAACTTGAATTAAAGGCTAATTAAATAGAGTTCTGGAATCTTGACTTACAAAAGGCTTTGTGTTGCTTTTCCCTTAAGATAATCAACAAAGTTTGGTATTTTCAAAATGTTTTGAAGGTAATATCTCTCACTAGTTTTTCTTACAAGTTTATTAAATAGTTTTTAAATTACATGACCTAGCACCTCATATGCATAGCATAATTCATATAAGCTCGTAACCTTTGCAACAAGACAAGTTAAACAATCTTTAGGAACAATATTCTTCATATCAACACTGTACATATTGTTCTTTCTAGGAACTTTAAGTAAAACATGACTTTCATCAGCTAACTTAAAGTCAAGAGACAGAACAAAACATCCAGTGTCAGTAAACAGAACACAGTTCTTTTTGTCACACATCTGTAAAACACTAAAAAGGTTAAACTGTAACTCCTTTACAATATGTAACACCATCCTCCAATATTACTCTTACAGTTTTAAGAGTTCCTTTTTATAGTAATTTTACCTCATTTAGCTCCTCCCCTAAAGGTAACATATCCTCCATCAAATTCCTTAAAGTCTGAGAGATAGGACATGTTCCCTGTCATGTTCCTTGAGCATCCACTGTCAACATAGCCTTGATCTACTTTTTGTGGATGACCCTACACATAAAACTAAGGAAATTAGTTTCCTTTGGGGACCCAAGCCATCACTGACTTAGATTTGCCTTGTGCATTAACATAATTATGTTTCTTCAAAGTAATTGATGCACTATTATGTTTGGTAGGTCTCTAAACCCAACATGCTGAGGCCTTAATAGCATTAACCTGATTTCCCCTCACAACATTAACTACTGCTGAATTTGGCCTAGCAGTATTAACTGCTTTTTGCATAGCTGTATAAAATTTACCCTTAGCAGTAATAACTTTTTGGCTAAAATTTTTGTTAGTTAATGTTGTTCTTGTTTGATAGTGCCTCTTTATTATTGATTGTGCTAATTTAGAAAAATGTGACATTGGTCTAACACTAGTAAAACTGTAGTTTTTGTGAAATAAGCATTATTATCAGGACCTAGCATATTATCGTGTTTCTTTGGCGGTTTTTATTAAAAATGCTCTTGGAACCATGTTCCTATGAGCACTAGGGTGAGCCTTTTTAGAAAAATAATTGTAATTCACCCTTGTATAATTATTCCCAGATACAACCATTTCCCTTTGATGGTAATTGCAGTTAGCCTACACATGGTCAAAACTTCCACAGACAAAATAAGCTTTTTGTACATCCAAAGTCACTTCCTAGACTGTTGGGACTTCTGATTATTCTTGTTTCTTGTAATTCTCCCCCTAGGAGTTTGTGACTTATATATTTTAGCTACTATTAACTGTTTCCTAACTGGTTTTTTCTTGTTGTTTAAGGGTCTTAATATTCTATCTTTAGTATAAGTAGGAAATTAGTTTTCTTCTCTAACTTATCATCTGACACCAACTCCTCAACTAATGGGGCATCAGGAGATTCCCTAACCTCATTAGAAATATCTTCACTAATACTCTTACTAGTCTTAGGTCCATATCCTTTAAACTTAGGCTGTTGGAACTCCTCTAGACCAGAGTTAGACAAATCAAACTTTGAGAGTGATAATAACCCTGTAGGGGGAGGTGGAACAGCATTATAGCTTACAAACCCCAAACCCTTTCTACTTTTATCAGGTATCTGACTCCCTATTAATTTGTCTAGACTTTTAGAAGCATTATTAAAATTTTCAATTTTAAGTTGATTGCTTTCTTTTTCTTGCTTAAGCTTTTCTAACTCACTTTTAAGCATACTAATTTTTGAGTCTTTATATGATATATCTCTTTTGAGAACAGCAAGTGGCTCACAAAAAATAACCTCATTCTTTTTGTAAAAGACAAGTTGCTCTTTCAAAGCTTACACCCTCTTTTATAGTAGCTAAATAAACTCAGATTTTTAAACTATTTCTTAAATCATCAAAGTTGAGTTTTAAGAGTTTCAAAGCTTTTTAGACAAGGTTTTTTGTAACAAAGTTTTGTCTTATGTACCTAGATTCTAAAAAAACGCCATTAAGAGCCATGTTGTAGGGGACCTTCATCATCTGCCATATTGCTTGTTAGGTTTAAGAAAAAGACTCGGTCACCCCATGCATTTTCATGTTTAGCATAGCTCGTAGTTTTTTTAGTAATCATATAATTTATGGTATTGGGCCAGGTCTTTACCCACTGTAAGCCCACACCATAGCCCATTTTAGGGGCATTTTGTAAGACATTTTTAAACCATCTCCACACATATAGAGGGTGTTGGAAGAAAACATTTTACACACACTCTTTAGTGTGTTTCTCCCATCCATCTCCCTCTCTCTAACTTTCTCTCTCTAAGATCATAAGTGTGTGAAATTAGGAACCTACAATTGGTATCAAGAGCCTCAAGTGGATTTAGTGTTTTGTATTTTTTTCCTATTCGGCTTATCCTAGATTATTTTTAGTTTTTCCTATGTTGTAGTCTGTTTCATTTGGTTCGCTTATTTACTTTGGGCTATAATATAATAAGTTTCATTTGGGCTTTCATTTGAAACTGTTAGGTGCGATTTTGGTTTTTGAAAGACAAAAGACAAGAAATTGTCACACATCATTTTTTTAACAATAAAAGTATGTTATTTGGTTTTGAGAAATAGTGAAGTTATTCTTGTGTCTTTCTTTGACAATCAACCTTTTTCGTCTTCGTTTCTTTGAGGTATGCAACGTTATTCTTCGTGGCGTTTCGTTGAGTAATTATGCTTATTGTCATGCTTATTTTTGTAAGCTTAAGTGTACTATTCGTGGCTTATTTTTGTGGTAAAGTAGCTTATATCGATAGCTTATTTTGAAGTTTGGGCTTATTCAAAAGTTTTAAAAAAAAAGCGTGTATTTTTCTTAGTCAAAACAATTTCTAGCTTATTTAGGCTTATTTTCTGTAGCTTATTTGAGGTTTAAGAAGGATTAGTCAAATACGATAAAATGCAGTACTGTTGTACGATACAAAATGACAAAACGCAGTGTACTATTTGAGGCAAAACGCAACCAAGAATGTCTCAGAGAGGCAAAACGCAGTGAAGAGAAATACGAACTTTTTCACCTAAAAACACCTAAAAATCACCCTTTTGAACGTTTTTGCTTGGTTTCTTTTGTACAACTTGATCCTAGAAGGTTATAACAACTATAAAAACACTAACTTTAACATCACAAACATGAGAATCAAAGAGTGTCAAGAAAAAGACCATAAACCTTCAAAAACCAAACTTTTGATCTAAACTAACCAAGAAAACACACACATAATCTATCTAATCATCCCATGGGCTCTGATACCAATTGTAGTATATTGGATATCACAATACAAGCTTAGGAATGATGGGTTGGCCAAATTTCTAGAGAGAGAAAGTGACTAGTCTAGTGAGAGAAAACACCTTAAGTGTGTGTATTATCAAATGAACAACCAACCCCTTCCCATGCCTAGAAAGGGGTATAAATACATGTGTTTGGATGCCTTAATGGGCTATGGTATAGGCTTACAAGTGGGTAAAAGACCCGGCCCAACACCATAAGTCGTACGTTAACTAAACGATAAATATTAATATTATGAGCTAACCTATGCTAGATATAACACGGGGTGACCGAGTCTTTTACATGGATTTTCATAATCCTAACAGTGTGTATGTGTATGTGTATAACCATAACCTAGGATCTCCTTTTATCACCAAGGAGTCATTTACAAGATAACTACAAATCTTCTATAACTTTAATAGATAACTGTAAATCTTCTAACTTAATAAGATATACATATCTTTTACAAAAATATCTCATACTTATCCCGTAAGTAATCTTGATAAACAATATTCATCTTTATCCTTCTAACAGTAGAAACTCTTCTAGCAGTTGTAATCTTTCAGCAGTTGTAACTTGCAGCATTAACTTTTATTCCAGCAGCACTAACTGTGTACAAGCAGTAGTAACTACTTATAATATTTTCTTCATTCTTCATTAGCAGTACTAAGTTACACTAGCAGTACTAACTTTATGCTAACAGTTGTAACTTTGCTTAAGCAGTACTAACATACACTAGCAGTACTAAGTTACACTAACAGTAGTAACTTTTATACTAGCAGTATTAACTACTTAGTAGTATTTCTTGTAAGTCTCTGAGCAGTCTTAACTTCTATTAGCAGTAGTAATATATACTAGCAGTAGTAACTACTTAGTATATTCTTCACTAATATCACTAACAGTACTAAGTTTAGCAGTATTAATTCCAAGATCATCATAAAGCCTTTTGATCCCAACATTGTACAAACAACGACTTTTGACTTTAAATGTTCATTTACACTCTAAAGTTCTTTAACTTGTGTTTGAAGATTTTGAACCGTTGTAAAATCAACAATCTTTGACTTCAGATGTTCATTTTCAGAATCCTTTTTACGTAGACACTCTTTTAGCTATGAAATTATCGTTTGTTGAATCTTAACAATGTTATTCAGTTCAGCTAATTGACCACTTATCATGTCAAGTGAATCCTCTTGTTCTTTAATCTTTTTAGTATATTGTTTGTCATTATCGTAAAACAAAGAAAAAGTTATTATATATTTTTTGTTTTCTTTCTCAAGTTTTTCACACTTTGCTTTATATGATTCGAGACTCAACTTATCCCAACTACTCATATACATGATGAACGAATCCAATACACTCGATTAGTTAACTCTAGCTCACCCAATTCGTTCCTAAAATCCCATAAAAAAATTAATGATCAACCCGATAAACACGCACAATTAATCACGACAAACTATGTTGGGATTCTTGATTTGATGAGACAAAATGAATAAAAGAATGAAACAAAAGGACTTAAATGCAAAAGAAGAATTCTTTAAAAGATGGAAGATTTTGAAGATTTAAAAAGATCTCCATATGAAGATAGAAGATATCAGAAGATCAAGTTTAATATTTAAAAGATTTATTTGTCTTATACTTATCTTCTTATGTAAGCCTTGAAATCTCTCTATATAAAGAGATTCATAGGCGTCTGGTATAGATATCCAAAAAACTAGAGCTCACAATGAGAGTCTAGAAAAACGTGTGTGTATACACGTTTAGTTAGTAGTTAGATTAATAGTTAGTTAGTTAGTAGCTCCAAGGTATAGAATTAAGGCAAGGTGGAAATGTATGGAATAAAAACCTTGTTTGATAATATATTGTACTTTATATTCTGCTGCATATATATATTATCTGTAAAACATATCCTAGATGAGTCTATAACGATCTCCACAATTGGTATCAGAGCCTCATGGCTCTCGATCTAGGATACTACAAGGTTTTGGTGACGAGTTTAGAAGAAAAGAAGGAAATAATACTGTATTAGCAGCTTGGAGTACAAGATGGCGTCACCAGCAGGTTTATTCTTTGTTATATTACTTAGTACTGCTCGTTTAATGTAGTTAATACTGCTAGTAGGGTTGTTAATACTGCTCGTTGCTATTATCAAGGAGAATGCAGTTTTATGACAGTTTTATGACAAAAAAGTGTCGCTAAAAGAGGCGTCATCTGGATACTAGATTTTTTCATTAAACCCTAATCTGGTCAAATAGGTTTGGTCGTTTATTGGTTAAAGCAGTAGGTTATAGCAACAAAACGTAACAAGAGGCAACATGTGTACAAAAAGGTGTCATCATTGATTTATAGTGTTTGAACAGTAGATGTCATGATGGTACTGATGCTTGTTCATTTTTACTGATTAAAAACAAACACTACTTACTACTGCTCGTTATTTGGTTAATGCTGCTAATTAATATTTAATATTGCTGGCTTGTTTGTCTACAACAATAGTAAGTCAAATGTTAATATGGTCCGTTAGTACTGCTAGCATTGGGTTTAAAGAGAGTTAATACTTCTTGATGATATTAATACTGCTAGTATCATTAGATATCAGACAACACACAGTTTTTGGATCTCGTACAATACGCACAATAGGAAGTTAATACTGTTGTGGTTATTAGTACTATTAGGGTTAGCAGTTACTACTATTGGACTTAAACCAAGGTTTGTGCTGCTCATATATTTTTAATACTGCCAATAGAAGGAGTTACTACTATTGGTTGATACTGATTGGTTTAAGGGGAAGATAACAAATTGATTTGGTTTCAATGTTCTTAAACGTTTTAAAGGCTCATATTTATGGATTAATTGATTATGAAGATGGTTATTTATCACTTAATTAAAGTTGAAGTAGAATTTCACGGGTTTGTGTTTTATCATATCTCAAATGGCTTACAACATTGGAAGATAACTTGTTCATGCTTACAACGGTGTGACGAAGACTTGTCAAAATCTAGCAAAGGTGTGTGATTTTTCTTATGGTGCTCAATGCTCATATTTGCTATCACTTTGATCATGTGTCTTATATAGATGAGGATTTTGTCAAGAGGTTGCGATCTACTTATATTTCACAGATTTATTTATAAGTTTGACGTTACGTGGATAGTATAAGATATAAGACACAAATTTGGGTTATTATACTTCTACATCTATTTCGTTATACTTAGTTTTCTTCATCAGTAATCATTACATAGAGCCTACAAAATTTAAAGATTCAAGAGATGGTAAACATATTGGTTTCAGGGGAAGCTTATTGATTAAATGTTTAACCATCTACATGCACCACTTGAGGGGAAGTGTTTCGTTACAACTGCTAGTCATTTATTACTGCTGCTAGTTTATGTTTCTACTGCTCAGAGTCATTTTTCGTATTATGCTTCATGGCGGGTATTTTTAGTATTAGAAGGCTGGATTAGTATTTGTGGTATATGGTTTATAGTTGTTATGATCCAAGTTGCATATCTACAGAAGACCCCTATTATATGATTACAAAAGGGGAAGAAGATTACAAGTTTATTGATTTGCAGCTTATTATGTGTGGTGGCATGTTCAAGGAGATCTTAAGTCAAGGAGGAAGCATTAAAGATTGTTTCATTCATGGAGATGATTACATCTCAACTTCTTTATTTATGGGGGACGTTCGATACGCGACTGTGTTTGTTTGTCTTCTCAAATAGGGGAAGATTGTTGGGATTCTTGATTTGATAATACAAAATGAATAAAAGAATGAAACAAAAGGACTTAAATGCAAAAGAAGAATTCTTCAAAAGATGGAAGATTTTGAAGATTTCAAAAGATCTCCTTATGAAGATAGAAGATATCAGCAAGATAGAGTGTTAATTATTTAAATGAATTTTATTTTGTCTTATACTTATCTTCTTATGTAAGCCTTGAAATCTCTCTATATAAAGAGATTCATAGTCTTCTGGTATAGATATCCAAAAAACTAGAGCTCACAATGAGAGTCTAGAAAAACGTGTGTGTGTGCATGTTTAGTTAGTAGTTAGATTAATAGCTAGTTAGTTAGTATCCCCAAGTTATAGAATTGGGGCAAGGTGGAAATGTATGGAATAAAAACCTTGTTTGATAATATATTGTACTTTATATTCCACCGCATATTTATATTATGTGTAAAACATATACTAGATGAGTCTATAATGATCTCCACAATTGGTATCAGAGCCTCGTGGCTCTCGATCTAGGATACTATAAGGTTTTGGTGACGAGTTTAGAAGAAAAGAAGGAAAGAATATTATATTAGCTGCTTGGAGTACAAGATGGCGTCACCAGCAGGTTTATTCTTTGTTTTATTACTTAGTACTGCTCGTTCAAGGCAGTTAATACTGCTAGTAGGGTTGTTAATACTGCTTGTTGCTATTGTCAAGGAGAATACAGTTTTGTGACAGAAAAGTATCACTAAAAGAGGCGTCGTCTGGATACTTAGGTTTTTCATTAAACCCAAATCTAGTCAAATAGTTTTGGTCGTTTATTGGTTAAAGCAGCAGGTTATAGCAACAAAACGTAACAAGAGGCAACATGTGTACAAAAAGGTGGCATCATTGATTTATGGTGTTTGAACAGTAGATTTCATGATGGTACTGATGCTTGTTCGTTTTTACTGATGAAGAACGAACACTACTTACTACTGATTATTATTTGGTTAATGCTGCTAATTAATATTTAATACCACTGGCTTGTTGGTCTACAACAGTAGTAAGTCAAATGTTAATATTGTCCATTAGTACTGCTAGCGTTGGGTTTAAAGAGAGTTAATACTGCTTGATGATATTAATACTATCATTAGATATCGGACAACACACAATTTTTGGATCTCGTATAACACACACAAAAGGAAGTTAATACTATTGTGGTTATTAGTACTACTAGGGTTAGCAGTTACTACTGTTGGACTTAAACCAAGGTTTGTGTTGCTCAGATATTTTTAATACTGCCAATAGAAGGAGTTACTACTGTTGGTTGCTACTGATTGGTTTAAGGGGAAGATAACAGATTGATTTGGTTTAAATGTTCTTAAACGTTTTTAAGGCTCGTATTTATGGATTAATTGATTACGAAGATGGTTATTTATCACTTATTTAGAGTTGAAGTAGAATTTCACGGGTTTGTGTTTTATCAAATCTCAAATGGCTAACAACATTTGAAGATAACTTGTGCGTACTTACAACGGTGTAACAAAGACTTGTCAAAATCTAGCAAAGGTGTATGATTTTTCTTATGGTGCTCAATGCTCATATTTGCTATCACTTTGATCATGTGTCTCATATAGATGAGGAATTTGTCAAGAGGTTGTGATCTACTTATATTTCATAGATTTATTTATAAGTTTGACGTTACGTGGATAATACAAGATATAAGACACAAGTTTGGGTTATTATACTTCTACATCAATTTCGTTATACTTAGTTTTGTTCATCAGTAATCATTACATAGAGCCTACAAAATTTGAAGATTCAAGAGATGGTAAACATATTGGTTTCAGGGGAAGCTTATTGATTAAATGTTTAACCATCTACATGCACCACTTGAGGGGAAGTGTTTCGTTTCTACTGCTAGTCATTTATTACTACTGCTAGTTTATGTTTCTACTACTCAGAGTCAATTTTCGTATTATGCCTCATGGCGGGTATTTTGAGTATTGGAAGGCTGGATTAGTATTTGTGGTATATGGTTTGTAGCTGTTATGATCCAAGTTGCATATCTACAGAAGACCCCTATTAGATGATTACAAAAAGGAGAAAAAGATTACAGGTTTATTGATTTGCAGCTTATTATGTGTGGTGACATGTTCAAGGAGATCTTAAGTCAAGGAGGAAGCATTAAAGATTGTTTCATTCATGGAGATGATTACATCTCAACTTCTTTATTTAAGGGGAAGTTCGTACGCGACTTTGTTTGTATTGTCATCATCAAATAAGGGAAGATTGTTGGGATTCTTGATTTGATGAGACAAAATGAATAAAAGAATGAAACAAAAGGACTTAAATGCAAAAGAAGAATTCTTCAAAAGATGGATGATTTTGAAGATTTCAAAATATTTCCTTATGAAGATAGAAAATATCAGAAGATCAAGTTTAATATTTAAAAGATTTATTTGTCTTATACTTATCTTCTTATGTAAGCCTTGAAATCTCTCTATATAAAGAGATTCATAGGCGTCTGGTATAGATATCTAGAAAACTAGAGCTCACAATGAGAGTCTAGAAAAACGTGTGTGTGTACACGTTTAGTTAGTAGTTAGATTAATACTTAGTTAGTTAGTAGCTCTAAGGTATAAAATTGGGGCAAGGTGGAAACGTATGGAATAAATACCTTGTTTGATAATATACTATTCTTTATATTCCGCTGCATATTTATATTATCTGTAAAACATATCCTAGATGAGTCTATAGTGATCTCCACAAACTAATATCCCACAAATGATGATTATTTTATTATTTTTTTTATCTCAACTATAACTAACTAAAAAATACTTACTAAAATTCTTTGAACTAGCATACTAAAAAATTAAAAATCGAAACATATGTATACTTCAGTTCACTACAAACATTTCACAACCCAATGAGTAAACACAGTTCAACCCAACTTTATTTTAAGCAAATTCTTTTTTAATACAGTAACAATCAAATTTTTTATCACATAAACTTGGATACAAAAAAAATATAACTGATATACTCGTTCCTTATAGGCTTAAATCACAAAAAAATTTACTTCCTTGAAGCGAAATTTTTTATTTTCGGATAGTACAGAAAATAAGGCCAAAAAACACTTAAGAGATGAAAATTCAGCCTACACTCATCTAATCAAATATTTTATCCAAAAAAAATTTAGCTAACAGATTTTGGTCCTAGAATTGTGTAGACAAAAAAATTATTTGATATCACCTTTTCAAAAAAAATACTGAATACGCATACAACACAATCATTTACCAAAATATCAGACCAATTTTTGGTAAGCGAAATGTCCAGCCCTGTAGGTTCCTAATTTCACACACTTATGATCTTAGAGAGAGAAAGTTAGAGAGAGGGAGATGGATGGGAGAAACACACTAAAGAGTGTGTGTAAAATGTTTTCTTCCAACACCCTCTCCATATGTAGAGAGGGTTTATATATGTGTAACAAAATGCCCCTAAAATAGGTTATGGTGTGGGGTTACAGTGGGTAAAGACCCGGCCCAACACCATAAATCATACGATAACTAACAAAACTACAAGCCACGCTAAACATAAAAATACACGAGGTAACCGAGTCTTTTTCTTAAACCTAACAACCTCCCCCTAAGGGAGGTCCCCCCAGAAATTACAATTTGAATCTTAGCATTCTAGGAGTTGATCTTTGACTCTGGCTCGTAGTCTTTGATTCTTCAAGTACAATCATTGTACGACAAGTAGTAATCTTTGAGCATAGTTCCTTTGACTTATCTTTGATAGTGATCCTTGAGCATTCTTTGAGATCATCAGCCATAGTAAATCTCTTAATCATCCTTGTTATGAAGTATTGCCTCCATGTGATGTAGTGACCTTTGGACCGGCATGCCCACACCTTTCTGGATCATGATAGCAAGCATCAGAGTTGTGGAAGCTGTGTTGTAGGTCTTTCAGCTATCATGATGGCTTAGATTAGGAATATGAAGTATGAGCATGGGGTTGTGAATTGACATGTCTCTGGCCAGCAGCTGCAACCGTCAGGATTCCTGCAAGTATACGTTAGTAATAAACAAACGAAAGTGTCTTTGTTCACTTTCGTTGAATAAGGTTGCAAGAACCACGGTTCCCTGTTTGTCAGGATAAATACTGCTTGTGATTAGGTAGAATTCAGAAGAATCTCCTTGACAGGGTTTCGTAGCTGCGCTAGCCGTTCTCAAACCAGAGCGTCTCAAAGTAGACAAAGCACGGAATGAGTAAACCAGTGGATTAAAACCCATTGATTAATGAGAAATTGATTTGAAAATCAGTCGCGTTTCACTCAGGAAAGAGTTTTTGTGACACATCGAAAGTTTTATAGTATAAAATCAATTTTCATCAGAAACCCTTTTGTTTTGAAAGATACACAAAGTCAATGTGCTCGAAAATCAGTAGTTGAGCACATCGAAAGATTTTTCAAAAACTACTCGTCAATTCACTTCCTAGAACAAGTTTGATTCATAATTAATCGTACCATCGTTGCTTCCCATTTGTCACAAGTTTAATACATAATGGATCTCACATGTCATCTACCAAGAGCTTGTTTGATGTTGGCTCTAGAAGGATTTACATCTTTATTATGAGTACATTTGTATCACTCGGATGTTCTTGCAATACCACAAGGATAATGCGTAGGACTCTTATGATATTACTTGTTTTCATAGTATGTGAATAACAAATGTAAGTTGACTTAGTGTCCTAGCGAGATATGTGGATGATCTCATAGCTCTAGACTCAATAGTGTATTTTTGTTTTTAAGTAGTCGGAGGCTAGAGAAGACTGCCACCTTTTCAATATCGTCTAACTCAGAGTAAGAGAGACGATAGAAATGTATTGATCTCCGTGAAAAATGAAACAAGAATCCTTTGAGGGATCTTGAGTGGCTAGGGAGGGTTGTGCAGCAAGTATACGTTAGTAATAACAATACAAAGTGTCTTTGTTCACTTTGTTTGAAAAAGGTTGCAAAAAACCACAGTTCTTCGTTAATCTAGGATAAATACTGTTTTTTTTTTTTTTTATTTTTTTTCCCCAATTCCCTGTGATCAGGTAGAATTCCAAAGAATCTCCTTGACAGGGTTTCACAGCTGCGCTAGCCATTCTCAAACCGGAGAGTCTCAAAGTAGACAAAGCACGGAATTAGTGAACCAGTGAATTAAAACCCGCTGATTAATGAGAAATTGATTTGAAAATCATTTGCGTGTCACCCAGGAAAGAGTTTTTGTGACACATCGAAAGTTTTATAATATGAAATCAATTTTCAACAGAACACTTTTGTTTTGAAAGATAATCTCAGTCAATGTGATCAAAAAAATCAGTTGTTGAGAAAATCAAAAGGTTTTCAAAAAATACTGGTCAATTTCATATACTGGAAACAGTTGATCATAAAGAAACCGCGCCATCGTTTCTTTCTAGTTGTTACAAGCTTGATCTTGAAGAGGATCTCACATGTCACATACTAAGAGCTTGTTTGAAGTTGGCTCTAGAAGGATTTCCATCTTCATTGTGAGTACTTTCAATCACTCGGATGTTTGGTATACAAAGAGAATAATGCGTAGGACTCTTAAGGATCTTTACTTGTTATCACATTGTGTGATGAACAAGCATAGTTTGTATTAGTGTCCTAACGAGATTTATAGATGATCTCATGGCTCTAGACTCAATAATGCATTTTTGGTATTTAGTAGTCGGAGGCTAGAGCAGACTGCCACCGTTTCAATATCGTCTAACTCAGAGTGAGAGAGACGATAGAAATGTATTAATCTCCATGAGAAATGAAACAAGAATCCTTTGAGGGATCTTGAGTGGCTAGGGAGAGTTGTGCAGCGTATCATTGGGTCCATGATACTTGTCATTCCCCCCCCCCCCCTCAATGTCAGCAATCAACCATGTATGATTCTGACAGCATAATGTATTTTGACCCGGTTTCTGCCTAATGTTTAAGGAGGGCTGCTTCTTTTCACCTTTTATATTACACATTTCTTTTTCATTCTTCTCCTCTTCAAGTGCTTACCGAGACTTCTTTAATTGATACCTTGTTGGTGTTGTTCCAGTACTAGCTCCAATCTCCGTCTGCATATTCCATTTATTCTCACATTACTCCTTTTTTATCATACCTAAGGACTCTCTACTCTAATAGTGGATGTCCCTGTGTAGATCCTTCGGCTCTGGAGTGGGTCATGGGAACATTGTACATATCCTTACCATCATTATAACTCCGATAAAGTGAGTACAGGGTCGGTCTTTTGGTACAGTTCACTTTGCCATAAAACCAGTTGAAAAATCAATCAAGGTACTTGTGATATAAATATCAAATCCATTGTACCTTGTTTGTTTTTGATTATATATAGAAACGCTCCCCCTCAACACGTGCATCGGTAATCGAAATTGTTTGGCACATGGAGGGAAGAGTACCTGCTTGAGTCTTAATAGATCATATTTTTTCAAGATTTAATATTTAAATCACATTCATCTCCCCTGATCAAAAATTCTCAAAACCTTTGAGATTTAGGATATCAATTGATTTAAATATGTTAGAAACATTTAGGAGAAAATTGTGGCTGATAAAATACAGCCGATATTGGAAACATATATATGCTCCCATCAATTTAATGAGCGATTATGTTAGTGTTCAGTTATGAGTAGTTTTAAATGATCTTAGAGTTTAACGAGAAACTCAATGAGAAATTCATAGTTTGACACATAACACTGATACACACACTACTTATGATGTACAGATTATGTATGAGACAGGACATGAAATGTTCAAACAAAGTGGCACAGTCATTTAGTCCATGTTAGCGATCTGTAGTCCGTCTCGATACTCTCCAGATGGAAGTTGTCTTAGCTTCCCCCGAAACTTCTATCATTTTGAGTAAGATGCAAATATTTCTTGCAAGCCGCATTAAGATGACTTGATGTTAAGCCCAAATATTCTAAGTACACAAATATATCGAAAACCAAAAACATCAAAGTCAATAAGTCCCGATGAGCGTATTTTCCTTACTAGAAAATATTTCTTGCAAGTCACATTAAGACGACTTGATGTATAAAGCCCAAATATTCGAAGTAAATAAATAATTTGAAACCATAACATCAAAGTCAATTAAGTCCCTGATGATTGAATTTCTCTTTACAAGATAGTGACTATCTAAGGGAATCATCATACTTATCAAACCTATGTGAACCTCTTTTGTCAACAAATTCTACTCCTTTGAAAATAAGCTTAGTGATTAACTGATTGGGGAAATATGAATCGAATCAGAAACATATCTTCAACTTCAAGGCTTATAAAACTACATAATTATTTCCAAACAAACCTAAGCCTTTTTAAAACTATGAGGTGTTGATAATATTAATCGAATGTAGTTTTAAGCCTAAGCCACTAATCTTGAAATTATATTTAAGCCACTAAAGATAATAACTTATGACAATTGAAGCCCTTAGAGTTAAAATTAAATTAACTCCCCCTCAAATTATTATCCATTAAGTTAAAACTTTTTCCATATAATTACCGTGACATGTTGAATATAATTCGAAAACACTTTCTCCCCCTCGAACAAAGACACATATTCTATTGACAGATCTATTGTGTTTGTTCGAGTGGTCAAAATTTATTGAAAATCTGTTTGTAGTGTCAAAAACTGATTCTGATTTGATTAGAATACTTTTCAAATTATTAACCCAAACTTGATTGATAAAATCAATATTTTTGAGAGGAATCGTTCGGGTTATAAAACTTATACCACTGGCAACCTAGGTCCTTCTAGTTGTAAATTAAAAGGAGCAAGTTCCTAATTGCCATATGAAGCATTCTAAATCCTAACATCTAAAGCCTCCTTTTTTTGTTTACTCCTTGATTATTCAGAAAGATCATTTTGAAAGAATTATTAGCACATTTCTCCCCCTCAAACAATGTCCCGTATTCTATTTAAAGATCTATAGACATTGTTTGAGTGATAGAAAATTCTTTTAAAATCTTTTTTTGATGAGATACTGAGATGACTTATTTAGTTTTAAAAGACAACACCTTTTCCACCATGGTTAACACAAATAATTTAGAAGAATCATAGAAGAAAATTTATTTGGTTAAAAAAGAAGACTTCTCTTCTTTATCAAGAAATAATGCACTGAAACGTACATTAGATCAAGGGTGCACGGATATAAAGTAATCCATGGCCAAGAGAACTTAATCACCCGTTGTTAGGAACAATCATCTTTTTGGCCACGTGCTTTCCTTATTTTGAAAACCGGGTTACATATCAGAAATAATAGCAAGCCTTTTTTGACATGTTTTGAAAAACATTTGAAACTTATGTTCGAACTTTATTTACAGCACCGTGTCATTATTGAATGACATTTCTAATGCCACAAATATTATCGATGCCAGAAGACTTTTTCTCTTAATTTTTTTTTATTTTCTGATTTTTATGGATTTTTGTTGGTTTTATATTTTTGTATTTTCTTTTTGAGTTGGAATATGTACATATTTACACAGGATACTTGAAGCAAATCCGTTACTCATCCTGAAGACGTTTGAGTGTCTTTGGCTTCATACTCTTCATGCCAAGCCGCGGGATAATGAATTCAAATCGTTCTCTGGGCAGTGCCTTAGTGAATATATTCGCCAGTTGATACTCTGTCCTCACGAAATACAACTTAACCACTCCCTTTTCCACTTGTTCTCTGATGAAATACAAATGAAGTGCTGGACGTTGTTGCAGCAGAGAGCTATGGCACTCTTGTTGTCACAATACAGAGGGATGTAATTGTATGCAAAGCTATAATCCAATAATTGAGACCACATCCATAGGATTGTTGTTGATTTTGTTTATATACAAGTCTGTCATCTCCTTTCTACCTTTCTGTAGTCTTTCATTTTGTTGACCTAGGCACAACTCAGTTGTGATCGGTTTGACTCAGTGAGTTGACCAGGGTCAACTCGGTAATGACCGAGCTGAATCGGTTTGGGCACTAGACAAAACGCAATGTAGAACTAGACAAAACGCAATGAGAACAAAACGCAGCCTTTACTAGCAAAACTCAATGGTCAAATCGCAGTTGACTTAGACAAAACGCAATTCTTGATAGAATTTTGGCAGCATAACGTTTAGATGTGCTAAGTTAAGGGTCTTCAATGATCAAAACGCAACACCAAAACGCAGTGAGAGGCAAAACGCAGAGATAAGTAGTAGAGACAAAACGCAATGTCTTGAGACAAAACGCAATCTTCAAAATATGTCACTTTCGAAAGTACTGTGTGTCGCTTTCCTGTCAGTTTGTCCTATTCCACAAATAGCAAAAACAAACCACTAATCTTGGCTGAACACAAATCGCAACCAAGAAATTTTTAAAAAAAATGAGCTCGAAAATTATCTTTTAAGCACATAAAAAAACATATCTGAACCATTGAATGAGACAGAAACGTATAACAACAAACACATCATTTTCGTGGCTTTTACACAGGAAAAAAAATAGATCTGAACCATTGAATGACACTGAAACGTATAACAACAAACACATCATTTTCGTGGCTTTTACACAGGAAAAAAAACACACGAAAACAAAATAACCCATAAACGAACCAGATGTGAAATCTGATCCAGGACATGAACAGTTGATGAACAGTGTATCAACAGTAACCGGACAACAAACTTAATGATAAAAATGACAAGACCAACCGGACCATAAATCGTAACCCCGACCCAAGAACGCAACCATGGCTCTTGATACCAATTGTTAGATATAAAGAAACTTAGATCCGGTGGTCTTGGTGAACCAAACCAAGTAAAGCTAGTCATGTTTGTAGAGAGAGAAAGAGTAGAGAGAGTAAACAAAAAGCACACTTCTCTAGAGAGTGAAAGTGTGTGTGTAGTAAGTGAAAAAATGAAATGTTTACAAGTCTCAACCCCTCCATGGAAGCCTTGGAGGGGTATATATAGTCCATACACTACTAAACTATGCAATCTTGCCTAATCTAGTCCCTGCGTATGTGACTATGATAATCTATGGTAATTCCGTAATGTCATCACATAAAATGAAATCCTAACACCAAAGATGGCTTGTGTTTAGACTATAAATACACCCTATAATCTTCCTTAAATGGGTGAACCTCACAATTGTAATTTCACTAATCATTCAATAATAACTACTTTCTCTTTCTAAAATGGCTTTCATTTATTTCCACCATCCCCGACCTCCCGAGATCGTGAATCAAGAAACCTCACAATGGTATCAGAGCTGCACAGGCGATTTGTGATGTTTACAACTTATTCTGATCAGCTTATTTTCGCAGCTTATTTGAGCTTATTCGGTCCAGTTCAGCTTATTTCAGTCCAGATTCAGTTCGTTGAGGCTTTTACAGCAGTTTATTGTGTTCAACGATTACTATGCTTATTCGGTTCAGATTCTGTTCAGATAGCTTATTGAGTCTATTTTGTGCTTATTATGTTCAGATTATTATGCTCAGATTCATTATGTTTGATATGATGAATGCAGCATCTAGTGATTCACATGACAAGGATAGTGTCTTAGCTAACTCTACGAAGCCTTCAAAGAAAGTGTTATCTCAAACAAAGAGAATGTAATTGATATTGATGTTGTAAACGCTCCTAAAGCAAAAACTTTGTTATGTGTTTCTTGTATGCAAAATGTGCTTATTCCATGTCATGATAATTGTTTTGCAAATTATAAATTGAATGTGCGTTCGAATGTTCATAGACCCTTATCCACTAAATCTAGAACACCAAAATCTTATGATACTACTTATGTAGTTCGCAAGACTAGGTTTTCTAAGGAGTCGACACTATCTAAGTCTTTAGATACTACTTATGTAGTTTCCAAACCTAAGATTGATGTCGAACATACAAAGAAAAGAAATTTACGAGATAAATCTTTAAGCACATACATGAAGAACAAGATTCGAACTAGTCGAATTTGGCAAAAATGGTTTGAATCTAAACCAAATGTTGTTTGGTCTCTTGTTAACACAAAACCGAATGGTCAGAATAGTCGTTCATCTAAAAAACAATTGATCTCTGTTAAGAAATAGGTAGTCAAATTGCCCACTTGTCCATGTGGTGTTTCTTCTTGTGTTACAGGTAGTACAGATCGTTCTGTGAATTGTTGATAGTGGTTGTTCAAAGCATATGACGGGTGATCGATCACTGCTAAAAAATTTCATTGAGAAATTCATGGGCACCGTTCGCTTTGGAAATGATAATTTTGCAGCAATCACAGGCTATGGTGATTATATACAAATAAATATCACTATTTGTTATGTATATTATGTTGAAGGTCTTGTACATAATCTCTTTAGCGTTGGACAATTTTGTGATGGCGATTTAGAAGTGGCTTTTCGTTTTAAGACATGTTATGTCTAAGGCAACTTCGACAAAGTCATGGTTATGGCACCGCAGACTCTCACATCTTAATTTTGGCACCATAAACGATCTTACCAGACTTGACTTGGTTGATGGTCTTCCAAAGTTTAAATATGGAAAAGATCACCTTTGTTCTGCTTGTGAAAGAGGAAAAAGCAAGAAAGCTTCTCATCCACTCAAATTAGTTCCAAGTGATCACTCCAAATTAGAATTACTTCATATGGATTTATGCGGTCCAATGCGGGTAGCTTCGATCAATGGAAAGAAGTATATTCTTGTGATCGTGGATGATTATTCTCGATATACATGGGTTTACTTTCTTCATTCGAAAGATGAAACTCCAGAGATTATAAAGAAATTCATTGCTCAAGCTCAACTGAATTATAAAGCCAAAGTTTGCAAGATTCGTACAGACAATGGTACTGAATTCAAAAATGCAACTCTTAAAGCTCATTATGAAAAGTTAGGCATCATGCAACAATTTTCAACTGCTCGAACGCCTCACCAAAATGGAGTAGTTGAAAGACATAATAGAACTCTTGTTGAAGTTGCTCGAACGATGCTTATCTTTTCTCGCTTACTTGAATTTCTTTGGGCTGAAGCAGTGGCTACCGCTTGTTTTACTCAAAATCGATCAATCATTCATACACGACATAACAAAATACCTTATGAGTTATTACGAGATAGAAAGCCGAATGTTGAATATTTTCATATGTTTGGTTCATTGTGTTATCCAACAAATGACCGAGACGATCTTGGAAAAATGAAACCAAACGCAGATATTGGGGTCTTTATTGGTTATTCGGAAACATCAAGAGGGTTTCGAATCTATAATAGACGCACTAAAAAGATTATAGAAACCATAAATGTAAAGTTTGACGAGCACACAGCTATGGCTTTTGAACACGATTGTTTAGAACCCGAGCTTCAACGATTCATAAATCATAATTCATCAGCAGAAGAAATGAATACTCCATCAAAAGAAGATTTGGATAATTTGTTCGGTCCAATGTTTGAAGAATATTTTGAGAAGACATTTTCTAATACACCCATCAATTCCGCTGCACAACCGACTCAAATTCATGAAGACTCACCTTCTACATCTTTAATTATTGTTGACGAACATGAGGCTCCTCCCATTGCAACTACATCTGATGAACAAACATCTCTAATCTCTTTAACAGAGGCTGATGAATTCAATCAAGAAGATTCTCCTCATTTTGATGGCAATTCACAATTTGTTTCATATAATCCTTCAAGTCGTGAGGAAATTGAGTCATCTACAACGGCTCTAGAACCATCAAATGTGCAGAATTTCCACCAAGTACAACCCTCAACACACATTTGGACAAAAGATCATCCTCTAGACCAAGTTATTGGTGACCCATCCAAACCTGTCATGACTCGCCAACGGCTACACACAGATTCTGAGGTATGCATGTATGTATTAACCGTCAGCACTATTGAACCAAAGAATATCAAACAAGCTATGGAAGACCACAGTTGGATTGAGTCCATGCAAGATGAGTTGAATCAATTTGAAAGACTTCAAGTTTGGGAACTCGTTCTACGACCAGAAGGAAAGAATGTTATTGCACTCAAATGGCTTTGGAAGAATAAGTGTGATGCTGAGAATATTGTAGTTCGGAATAAAACTCGTCTTGTGGCTAAAGGATATAAGCAAGAAGAAGGCATTGATTTTGAAGAGTCATTTGCTCCTTGACTCGCGCAAACTTACTCCTTTATATATATAGATAAATTAAAACAAATATAAATACAACAAAAGGATCAGAATCCGCGAGACCAATGTAACCGGAAGCAGTATAGAATGTTCCCGGGTCATTATGTCCCAACGAGGCTTGAATGGAAAATCGAATTACAGATTGATGATTGATGATTGAATTACAAAGATTTGGTTATGATTGGGCACTAAACCTAATAGGCAAATGCACTCAAAGATAAGCAGGGAAAATAAGCTAGAACAAGCATAAAAGCTAGAAATAGTACAAACACTTAAAACTTTTAAACTAAGACACAAATAAGCTCAAATAAGCTTAAGACTAAACCAAATAAGCTAGACTAACTCTAAATAAGCAAATTCAGCAAGGAATTAAGCTAGATAAAGCACGAAAAACTCAGCAGTACTAACAACAGTACTAACAGTTTTAACTAACAGTACTAACTTGGAGTTAGTACCGCTAGCTTTAAGTTAGTTCTGCTAGCTTAAGGTTAGTACTGCTAGCCTTAACAAAACACAATGAAACAAGAAATAAGCAAATAAGCTAAAACAGATATTTAACTAACCCTAATAAGCATTCAGGCATAAGAATGAGCAACTAGAATAAACTAGAATGACAAATAAGCTAAAAAGCTACAAACTGATAAACTATGAAAAATATTTTGCGAAGGAAAATAAGCTTAAATAAGCTTACTCCTAAAGACAGTAAAGGAAAATGGTTTAATCTACTCTAAAAAGCTAAGAAAATCTTAAATAAGCAGAAATAATAAGCTGATAAGCTAAAATGAACCACCAGTACTAACAGTTTTAACTATCAGTACTAACTTGGAGTTAGTACTGCTGGCTTTAAGTTAGTACTGCTAGCTTAAAGCACACAGGAGGAATTGCAATTTCTAGGTGGAAAACTCGAGAGTTGGAGTTCAAAAACGAGAAATGTACTGCGATGCACTGCTGAAGCAGAATATGTATCCTTGTTTGCATGATTGCACAAGTTATTTGGATGCGAACTCAACTGCTTGACTATGATTACAAGTACAATCGGATTCTGATGTACTGTGATTCCAAGAGTGCCATTGCTATCTCATCCAACCCAGTCCAACATTCTAAGACAAAACACATAGACATCCGGTATCATTTTATTAAGGAACATGTTGAGAAAGGTATTGTGGAAATTTACTTTGTCGGGACAGAATACCAACTTGCGGATCTATTTACTAAAGCTCTTCCAAAAGAACGCTTTGAGTATCTAGTTCATCGCATTGGTATGCGATGTATGACTCCAACATAGTTGGAAAGTCTGACAAAGTCATCTTCTTGAAAAGATCATACATCAAAAACATGTAAATATATTTTCAAAAACAAAATAAAAAATTAAAAAATACAAAAATACAAAAAGATTTGTCACATTTTTCATCTTAAAAAAATTTAACTTAAATTATTATTATTTTTTCAATCATATACATCATTTCGGAAATAAAATAAAAACAATGATCTCTCAAATAAACTGAAATTGAAAAATGCTATATTTTTCAAGGGATTTTTTTATTTTAAAAAACTCAAACATCTTCATTTTTTGACTACGAGCTTTAGTAGTGATTTCATTCCGAAAGGGGAAGGCACTTGAATAATGGTGAACAAATTTTGAAAATGACTTCATTACTCGAGGGGAGTTTTTTGAAAAGTCAAAATCCAAAATTCGGAATTTCAAACTAAAGGTACGAAAGTGTAATTCAAATTTTTTTTTTGGGTTATAAAAGGAAGAAAGATTTTTTTCAATTCACTTTTCTTTACTGAGTCATATTATCGAGTTACACTAAAAAATGCAATGACAGTTTTTTCGAGTCATTACAACGATAAACCGTCTACTTTTCATACTCAAACGTAAGTGGAAAATTATGCTTTATTTGGTTCGAATATTCTGTGAGTTTCATAGTCGAGTTACCAACCGGTAATATTTAGTATATCAGAGTTTGTCATTATATACTTAAGATACCTAATTTGATTTTTATCGGTTTATGCAACAAGAATGAAAACAAGACAATAAGAAACTATTTTCTGGAAAAATAAAGCGATAAAAGGCTTATGAATAGAGAATTACTCACTAAAATAGAAATTCGGAAGTATATGGTGTTCATCGAGTTTGACTATTATCGAGTTTAATTGTTTGTCTCACTGTTAGAACGTCTGAAAAATGATAACGGAAACATAAAAAAAGAATCGAGTTTAGGTTTCGTACATAAGGGTAAAATGAATCATGTGTTTATCTAGTTTGTGGATATTTCTTAATCGTAAAAATAACCCCCCCTCGAAGGTATCAAAAAGTTAAACTTCATGGTCTAAAAAAGTAAAAATTCAGTAGAAATACTTTGTAAAAACGAGAAGTTGTTTTGCGAACAGATTAATTTTAGATGTTCTAAATGCTTATGATGATTAATGCCTTGAATGTCTGGGAACAAAAGTAGTTACTCATGTTGGTGAAAACATCAAATAATTTTGAGAAAGAAATCAAGTTTTCTATAAATTCTAAGTTGTGGTCAAATATTATTCTATTCGTAATTGTTAATGGACTAAGTCATGTCCCGGTTTTGAGCATAATGAGGAGTGATGACTTAGTGTCCATGTCAATTATTGAATTAGATATGTTTATCTTCAGTGTTTAGAAATCACGATAAAAACTGAAAGTGCAAAGTGTTTTATAAACTTGAATCTAAAAATCTAAATCTCAATTGTTTAAGTGGACTAAGTCATGTCCGTTTCCGTCCATTTTCCTGCAATAACAGAATGTGGATTAGAGTGCTTAGTGTCCTTGTTGTCACTTGTTGGTTTGTGAATTATATGATTCTATGTTATCATTAAAAAAAAGTTTTGTCAAAAATTGTTCTGGAACAAAGTTCTCAAATCTGTTTTTGTGTTAAAATATGATACCTTTCACACAACAAATTAAAAGTTGAATGATTTCTCTTGAATGTTTATAAAAGAGTCTTGCTAAAATCAAAAGAGAAATCTTCATAATTCTTGAAGAGTATCAATGTCATAAAGAATTACTGTTGAGGATATTCTAAAAACAGAAGAAGAGCTAAATCCTACGCAAAAAAGGCAAATCAAAAGTGTGTTCGAAAAAGAAATTGCCAGAACACACAAATGAAAAATCAAAAAAATAATTCGAATACAGCGTATGGCATGTTCTAGAAAAAGCAAGAATGAGCACAATGAGAAGAAACTGGTCAGAAAATGTTCAAAAAGGACTTGCCTAGAAAATATATAAAACAGAAGAGAAGTGAAAGAAAGACAAAAATGTCAAACGAATTATCTGTTATCTAACATCTCAATTTTATTCAATCAGTAATCATCATGGCATAACAACATGCAGCTGATGTTCATGCAGACAAACTGTGTCCTCTGAACAAACGTTATGATCTTATGGATGCTAACAAGAAATTTGATCTTGAACATGTGCAATGCCCACCGGAAAGTAAAATTCTGACAAACGTCATGAAGAATCATCCATTAAGATTCAGCATTGTAGCTTCTTCCTCCGTACCATGGTTATATATGGCACAGTTCTGGCATACTTTAAAGGAAGACGGTTTAAAGTATAGACTCGGGTTTATGTTGGACAAGAAAGAACTTTCTCTTACACTGGATGACTTCAGAACAATATTTCCTCAACCTCAAGCAAATGACAACAATCATAATTCATTCGTGCCACCACCATCATTTTTGGACATGGTTCCATTCTATAAACAGCAATTGGGCTTTACAATGGAGCTGAAGACATCTTCAAGCTTTAAGACAACTAGTCTTCTGCAACCATGGCAAACGTTATGCAAGATATTTTCAAAATGCTTGACAACATGTGTCATAAGATAGGATCAACCACCATTGCAGATAATGCAAAAGATGTATTACTTTGTCAATAACATTCACATAGATTATGCGGAGCTACTATAGGAAGGAATTTACTATTCTCTTCATCATCTAACATCTTCGATTCCATATCAAATTTACAAAGATCATCGTTAGACATTTACATAGACATATCTTTCCTGAAATCTCAAGACGAGCCACAAGACATATCACAATCTGCAAGATTGATGACATCATGAAAAAATCTTTATCCAGGAAGACCTAAAATAAAGTTGGAATGAAAATTCCAGATTGGATGATCACTGAAGAAATGAAGCACACAGAGTATGTATGCAGAGGTGTTTAGGTTAGATGTTCCTCTGACTCAGTCACAACCGAATGATTCTACCCAAGGAACGCATAGGACACTTAGCGCCCCTAGGTTACCTACCCCTAAAACTGATACAGCAGAGTCAAGTGCTCTGAAACGATCTACTGTGATTCATTTTCGTCTTCCTGAAAGGAGATCTACACGTCTAACTCCACCAGCTCCAGTGCCAACTGTTGATAAAGCAGATGAGATGATCTTACAAGATACATTACAAGTCAGTCTTGCTGAGCACAAAAGTCGAGAAGAGCAAGAAGCTAGAGAAAATGTGGAACTGGTCAACAAGCACTTGGCGTCTGAAGAGATTGAAAAGATGGTGGAAGGATCTGAGAATGTTATTGATGATAGTTTACCTCCTAGGAATGATGAACCACAGATTCCCGGCACTAGGTTAGAGCCCAGGAGTGATAAGGAAAGTCCGGAGGTGGAGAGCACTAATGATGAAGAGGTGGAAATTACTAATGTTGTCATACCTGTCAATGTTAATGAAGAGGAGGATGAGATAACTGATGAAGTGTATGAATTAAAGCAAAGGGGAAAAAGGAAGATTGTAGAGGAGTCTAGGAGTACACCATTCCCCACACCAATTAGATCTCCTAGGACTCATACTAATCTCGTATCTTCGGATACTGAGAAACTCCAGGAATTGACGGTAACTCATACTCAAACAACATCATCATCAAGATCACAACACACCAAATTGTCTAGAGCAAACCGACTTCTATCATTGTTCAAAGCCAAACCTGCTCGGTTCAAACGATACAAGAATTTCTTTCAGGAGTTACAGGGACGGTATACATATTTGTTTGAACATCTCAAACAAAGATTTTTGTCAAGGAAGTCATTTGATACTCTTGCTGATCATCTCCAAGAAGTAATGGTCGAATCTTTACTCATTATGGTAGATACACATATTAAGGAGCAGGTGAAAAAGCAAGTTCCTGAGCAGGTTAGAGATCAAGTTTTGGTGTATGTTGCGGAAGGGCTGATTCTGGAGAGACAAAAGACTAAAGAAGACATGGAACGGATGATTGCTAAAGCTATTTTACAAGAGCGCGAGAATATACAAGCTAAAATTTCCTCACAAATTCAAAAAGAAATTGATAATCAGATACCTTCTCAAGTTGATGCGTCAGTACAAAGTTATATGTCTGGTCACATCCTTCATGTTCATCCAGCTCAAACACAAACACTCTATGTTCAAGAACAACAATATCGACTATATCTCTCAATGAAAAACGATCCTCAGTTCATCAACAAGACATAGCAATAATGGCTTTGCACTTCAGATGATGTTTGAGAGTCTTCAAGTACATACAAACAAACACATAGTAACCTTCTGTTCGTACGCCCTAAAGATCAGGACGATTCCACGTGAGATGCTCAATTCTGAGGGGGAAAAATAGTGCATAAGTGGCGAGACATCTAATAATAAGCCTAATGTGTCTTGATGAGTCATCCTCATGATCAAGTGAATGAAGAGGAAAGAGGTCCATCAACTTCAAGGTAATCAAGAGCAAGAATAGATTAGTGATTTTTTGGACAGGATTCTTATGCTTCAGACACTGATAAATACCGTCAAAGAAAGTGTTCACAAGAATATGATGGAGGAAGTATCACAGACTATTGAAGAAGCAAAGTTAAAGAAAATAGCTGATGAGATGCTGAGACAAAGGATTACTTTAAGTAGATAGCATCATATCATATATGATCCAGATAAGAAATTTCCTCAAAAGTGACATTTTGTTTTTGAAAGTAGAAAAGGAAATACTGTCTCTCTACATCCACGAAAGAACACACCTTCATTAAAGCTGTCAAAGAGATCCTGAAGCTCCAGCACTATCTCTTATAAATCAAGACCTTTTGTATCTAAAGAAAGGAAGTTCAGGGCGGCAAAGATTATATTGCACTTCACAAGTTTCCTGTAAACCACTTTAATGATAGATGAAAACAAAGAACGAACTTCCAGAAGGGAATAAGTTGTGTTTAAGAAATTTAATCTTATCCCTCGATATGTTTGAACATTAGAAGAATCCTCATGCAAAGATCTTCTACATAAGGAAACAAAAAGAGCCTGGAAAACCAAAGGAAGAGGTTTATTCGAACTCAAAGATCATTCAAGTTATCAAGACATACTGGGAATTGGGTCATGAACACAAGTTTATCACAGAGATAGTTGCAAGAAGAGCTAAATGGAATGCCAAATGTGTCGATTACCGAGCTAATAACAAAAATCTCATAATAAGATAATTGAGGATATGAATTTCTGATTATGAATGGCAAGGTTACCCGAACTATGCAGAAACTTGGTTGCTATGTTCTTTATCATTTTTTTTTAAAGTATTCATTAGAATTCAGTGATATGGGAATGAAAGCAGATTTTCCACTTGGAATTGAAAGTTCTCAACAAGAAAGTTAATCTCCGCATCATCTATGAGCAATAGTTGCATGGAATCATATACAAGAAAAGCAAGAAATGTAAAAGGGTGATGAGACATTCACAGATTCAATAAGTTTTGTGACGCAACGCTAACAAAGTCTTAGAAGATTAAAAAGAGTTACAATAAATGAGTGAAGTATGGCTATTTACAAAGAACTCACCAATGATGAAGTTTGAGTATCTGAAATTGTTTGAAGAAGAGATTGAAGTAAGAGTTGAAGTAATCCTAACAAATGAGAAATGGGAGATGTATGTGAATGAAGACCACTTGACCTAGAAGAGAACGCCCCAGAATAATCGACCATTAGAGGGAGATGCTTAATTTGTAAAATGTGTCTATATGTGGTTTTAGCTATATTTAGTTAATATCTTTATTATGGTTATTGTTAAAGTAGCTTGTAAAAAGGTATATTATGCTAATAAGAAAGAAATACATAATAACCAAGATTAAAGACTAGAAGTGAAAAAATAAATGAAGGAAGGCTCCATTTCTATCTCCTATAAATACCTCTTCTAATCGTCATTAGAGGTGATGCCTTGTTAAATAAACATTCCCATTTACCCGTCCATTAAACATTTGAAATTTAAATACTTTCCCTCCTCTACTATTCTCTCTAAGCTTCCATTGTTGATAATGTATGATTCAAGATAAACAAGACCTAACAATAAACTACTGTGATTTTTTAGAAAAAATAATATTAAGCCTAACTATTTTATAAAAATTCAACATCACAAAGTACCCAAATTCGGAACTTAACACGCACACCAAGAAAGTTTGATTTTTCTAAAAATGCCTTAACAATGAATAGATGTTTGCATTGAGCAGGATTAATTAGGACATATAAAAATATCAACTTTTTGAATTTTTGGCTAACCTCAATTCAACTTTTAAGTAGGGGTTTTACTCCTTGAAATCTGACCCAAATTAGACCCGAATTTACTGTTTTGACAACTTTTCTTGCAAAAATTATTTGACTAACTTCCCGACCTCAAAACCTTTCGAGGCCAGGCTTTTTAGAAACTAGACTCTCTGAACTTCAATTTAGACACAATATTCAACCCAAATCACGTTTTTTGATCATTGATAAAATCATTCATTAACACGACCCAAAATTCGTTCAACCCTAACTTCAATCTAACGCTTATCTAAAACTAAACCGTTTACACCCACCACATAGCTCTACATATACACCCGAACACAATCCACAAAGTTTTATTATCATTAATTTACAAAAAAAAATATGAACCCTAATTATTTCATTAATTAAAGTTACTAATTATAAAAATATTAAACAAAAACTTAATTGAAATATACCTAAACCTTTACTTGATTACCCTTAAATCACCACCTTGATTCTTGATAAAAAAAATAATTTTTTTTCTTTATTTTTGAGGGGATCAGCCAAACAAAGTGAGAGAGGGGAGAAAAATTGATTTAAGGATTTATTAAATTTATATTTATACTAAAAAGAATCATAATTTAACTCCAACTTTGTTTCCTTTTTTTCTTTTGTAACACCGACCCACAAACACCCCTTAATTATATATGTGTGTGATTGTGTGGGTGGTTGTGATGTGTGTAATATATGTATATATATGATATACTATATGTATATATATATATATATAATGTGATAAAAGTATATATGTATAACACTATATATGGATATTATATATATAATAAATCTATTTATATGTAAATTATGTTTATATTATATATATATAATATTATATATATATCTATACATATCTAACAAAATATAATATATATAAAATTATAATTAATAATAAGTAATATATTTATACAATTTTTAAAATAATAAATAACTAAAAAAAATATATAAAATAATTATATTTATATTAATAAAATAATATATATTTTATATAATAACAATATATATATAATTATATTTATATAATAATATTAATAATATAATTTAATATTTAAAGTTTAATTATAGTATATAATTATATATAATTGTAATTATAATACATAATTTTAATAAATTAATTAATATAAAAGTATAATAAATAAATTATAAAATATAGTAAATAATTAAATATATATATATATAATTTAAAAAATTATAAATAATATATTATAAAAAATTTAAATAGAATAAATATAAATTAAAATATAAATATTTTAAAATAAATAATAGTATATATTAAATATATAATTATTTTAATATAATATAATATAAAATAATAAATATATATAATTATAAATAAATTAATTATTATTTTAAAAATAATAAATTATAATATAATTTTATATATAATATAAATAATATATAATTTATATTATATATATAAATTAGTAATAAATTAATAATAATATAATATATTAATATATTAAAATAATTTAATAATAACTATATATACATAGATAATTTATAAAATAAATATATTAATAATTAATAATAATAAATATAGATTAATATTATAAAATATTTATAATCTATATAATAATTTTATTTAATAATTTATTATTTATTATAATAAAATTTAAATATAATAATTATAAAAAATTAAAAATAAATAATATAATATAATAATATATAAAAATAATATTAAAAAAATAAAATATAATAATTTAATACACAACACTCACTACAAACCCACCGACCACACCACTACAAACAAAACCTACATCAAAAAAACCCCATCCACAACACAATAAAACCCACACCAAAACACCCACCAACTACCACCTTATCACACAACACCCCACCAAACACATCCCTCACCAGCCACACCCACACAAAAACACACAAACCCCAACACACTAACAAAAACCAGCCACACCCACCTCTAACCAACACACCACCACCCCACAACTATCACCGCACACCAAACTACACACAACCCCATACCCACACGCCAACCCCACACCACCAAAAACACAACTACCAACCCGACCCTACAAACCAACCCCCCCGACACCAACAACCCACCCACAACACAACTCGCCTACAAACCAACACGCCAACACCACAACCTCACCACAACACCAACAACCACCACCCACCACAACCACCACCCACCACCACACCACACCATAACACACACCCACCCAATCCCCCCACAAACCAATAACCACCACCCCACCCACCCAACACAACCCACAAGCGACCCACTACCACACCCAACCCACCGATCACCACACCCACCCACAACCCAACCACCACTACACACACACCCGACACAACCCACACCCACCAAACAACGACCACCACCACCAACACTTACACACACCCCACGCACACCCACCAACACACCACACCCACCCAACTCAACAACAACACCCACCAACACCCAAACAACACACACAACAAACCAAACACTAACCCCCGAAGACACACCCAAACCACGACCAGACCCTACCACTCATACCCCACAGAACTAAACACACCACACACCAACCCACCACCAAACTTAGCAAACCACCCACAGAAACCCACACAAAACCCACCCCACACCACCCACTAACCCACACACATCACCCACCTGACCAAACCCACACAAGCCATCCGCCTACGCACCACAATAACTAACCAACCAACACACCCACAACCAAACATCCTCTGAGAGCACCTCACACCCACCCCACCACACCGACACAAAAATAGACAAACCAACCCCCCGAACCACTCCACACACCGCACCACACAACACCACCCAACCCACCGCCACCACCCACACCAACACATCACACCAACCACATAAAACTAACACCCAACTACTACACCACCACAGCACCCGTAACACTAAGACCACACACACCAACAAACACCGAAACACAAACCCACCACCTATACCAACACCCACTAAACCCACCACAAACACCCACAACCAACCCCAACACACCTACCTCCACACCCACAACAACCCACACCCACACCTCAACCAAACCAACCACCACCACTCACCACACAATCCTAACCAACTCCCCCCCCGCCCCCTCATCCACAAACCATCAACACCCCACAACCAACCCCCCCACCCAGCACCAAACACACAACCCACACTCGACACCGACCACACACCGACTACCACTGCCTACCACAACCGAACCACAAACCACAACCCACCCAAACCAACAGCCCCGACCAAACATCACCCACAACCACCAACACCAACACACACAAACACCACCCACAAAAACACCACACCGCCAAGCTACCCCACAAAACAAACCACACCACCAACACAACACACCCCTACATACACTATAACAAACTACCACCCACAAGCACAACTCCCACACCACCGACAAAACCCAACCCCACAGACCACACCCACACACACCAACCTAACACCATCCCCAACAAACTAACAACCCACTACACCACACCACCCAATAAACACCACCAAACCCTCCTACCCGAACTACAACCACCCACCCCACACAAACACAACAACAAATAAACACACCAACACCCATCACCAACACACCAACCAAACACAAACACACACAGACCACAACACCCCACCCCACACCCACACACACACAGCACCCACCAACAAACCAACCTACACTACCTACAATCACTACACACCCAACACCAACACCCCACACACACACCCAACAACCACACCCCCCAAACACAACCCACCACCGCACCTAACAGCTAAACACACCACTACCCACACCACACCAACCCAACACCACACACCAGCGACCCAACACAGCACACACAGATTACACCAACACCACCCCACGACCAAAAAAACACAAACTAACCCTCACTCCGAGACAAGGGACTCCAACCCCCAAACAAACCAACCAACCAAGCAACACACCCCTACCACCCACCCACCACCCCACACACCCACAACAACCCCACCCCACCACAAGCACGCACACACGACTAAAACACATCACCACACGAAAACCAAACCCCCCAAACCACCACCACAAACACAATCAACCAACAACGACCACGCAACCCCAACAACAAACGCACAGCACCCCACCACAACTTACTACAACGACACCCCAACACCAGAAAAGGACCCTCCACACACCACACACACACACAGACACAAACACCCACACACCACACATCCCCCTACCACACACATCAAACACCTACACACCACCACCACATACACTAAACCAACCCAACACAACACCCAACCACCACAAACCATCCACCTAAACAACAACCACACACCAACCACAACACAACCCCACCCTACACACAACCACAACGACACACAACACACCACACAACCCCCACCAACGGAACACCCAAACACCCCCACCACCACACCCACACCCACCAACAAACTACGCACCCACACACCACCACCACAACAATACACACACCACACCCCACACCACGCCCAAACCACACTCAAAACCGACACACACCCACTGCACCAACACTTACACACCACCCAACACACAACACCCCTAAACCACCCCCCCACATACACCCTAACAAACACCACACAAACCCACCACAAAACACCACTCCACCACCCACATAACACCCACACAACATAACACAACCACACACACACCACCCCCAAACAAAACACAACAACCTAACGCTACTCAAACAAACCACACCAACACACCACCCTCCACACAACCACACCACCACCAACCACACCGAACCCCCGAAAACCAACCAAACACCACCCACAAACACACATACCACGACACCACCACAACATACACCCCCACACCAAAACAGCACCCCAATGACACCCACACCAAACCCAACACCCCGACCACCACAACAAAAACCCCACACACACACTCACCTACAAAACACCCAGAACAACTCACCCGCACACCAAAACACAACACACACACTACCAACACCCACACCACACCACCACCACACCCACCCACTAACACCCACACAACCACACCACAAATACACTACACAACACCACACCAAAACCCCCACCACACCAGACCCACCTCACACCGCA
Source organism: Tanacetum coccineum (assembly GCA_026074375.1). Classification (NCBI taxonomy): domain Eukaryota; kingdom Viridiplantae; phylum Streptophyta; class Magnoliopsida; order Asterales; family Asteraceae; genus Tanacetum; species Tanacetum coccineum. Next base: position 54,344 of record BQNB010008270.1, read on the forward strand.
AAAAAACAACCACCACAACAACACCCACACCCACAACGAACTAAACCCCCCACCCAAAAACACACCGAAACCACCTCCCACAACCACCCACCAACCACCACCAAACCACTCACACTCACGCACACAAGCAAAAACCACCCACACACCCAAACACCTACAACCAACACACACACCCCCCACACCACCACGACAACCTAGCACCCACCACCCACCAACACACCAACGCACCACAACCGAAACACCAAACAATCACACAAACTCCACATCCGACTAACACCACACCACACACCCACCACACAAACCCCACCACAACAACACACACACCCCCACCGCACCAACGACCCCAACTCCAGTTCACCCCACCACAACACACCACAGCACACACAACCACAAACACCACCACCACAAACACCCTTACACACACACCAACCAGAATCCAACCAAAAAAACAACACCGCACCATCACACACCACCAACACCCACCACTAGAACACACCCACACACACCCACCACAACAACCCACCGACACACCACACACCCACACACCATCCCCAAACAACCAACAACACAACCGTACCACACCAACACCAACCCCCAAACTACACTACCAAACCCACAACAAGACACCCCACCGCAACGCAATACACCACCCCAAAACCCCACACAACCTTAACCCCACACACTAGAACCTACACTTGAGCCAACACACAAAACCCACCCGACACCACCACCACACACACCAACCACCCACACCAGACACACAAACCTAACTCGAGACACACAAAACAAACCAACACCAACTACGAAAAAACCACCACACTCCACCAACCAAAACCCACCAAAAACCCACCCCCACAACCATAACAACCGGCTACCCTCTACCACACAACACAACCCTACCCAACCCACAACACCAAAAACGAAACACAACACACAACAACCCAACATAACACCACACAAACTACACGGACACCCAACACCCCACCTACAGCAGACGCCAACACCCCCACCAGCAGACACAACCCACACACCACCTCAGACAACACACAGATACACACCCAACCAACACACTACAAGATATCCACACCCAACCCCACCCACCAAACCACAACCACGACACACAACAACCCATCAATCCAACACTCCAAACACAACCAACCAAACCCACCACCAACCACACACACACTCCTACCCACACCAACTCCACATAATAAAACCACAACACAAACCACACCACCTCACATACCAAACAACAAACCCTACTCACCCCACAACCTACCCACCACACGAAACACTACCAAAAACCAACAACACACACAACACCCCACATCATCAAACCACACCCACACAAAAGACACCCAACACCCCCCACCACCAACACATCCCACACCACACGCAAACCTACCACCCACCACCACAACCCACCGACCCAAAACACCACGAACACACCAACCACACCATACCAGACCACAACAAAACGGAATAAACTACCACCAACTCCACACACCCACCATCACACAAAACCACCAACACGAATCAACCCCACCCAACTGCACCCCAGCAACCACCCAACCACCCCGCACATAGACATCACCCACAACACCCAACACACAAACAAACAACAACCACCACCAAACAAACTACACACAACCACCCTACACCCAACAACCCCACACACACCCACCACAACACACACAACACACCCAACCAACACAACACCGAACCAACACACCTACAAGAGTTACTCTACACACAAACACACACCCACCCACAACACTCCAACTCAACCCCAACACAACACACTAGACGCACCTCCCACAACCTACCACCCACCCACCCACACCCTGACCCCACTACAAGCTTACCAACCACACCCAACCACAACTCCCCACCACCTACACCCAAAACCACAAAGACATACACCCCCCCCAACAACCACACACAATCACACCCTAACTCACACGCCAACACACCACCCCCCCAAACACACGAAACAACCACACCACCACCCCACGCCACACCCCATACACACCACCACACACTACCACCACACCCACCAACACCACACCAACAACCACACAAATCACCCCACCCTACCCCACAACCCCACCACCACACCACAACCCTACCCCAACCACATCCCGCCCACACCCAATCTACACAACCACCCTACACACGCCACTAAAACAGCCCACTACCGACCCAACCCCACAGCATCCCCATACAAACACCCCAGACAACCCTCACCCAACACACACCCACACACACACAACACACCCCGGCACCCCCCCACAACCCCCCAACCACATCTGACACCACCCTCACCCACACAACACACACCCCAACGCACGCAAACACCCCACCCAACCAGAGACACCACCACCCCCCGCACTCGCCAACCACAACCAACACTTAACCAACACCCAACCCCCCCCAAACAACATAACACCACACCCCACACACACACCCACACACCTACAACGCAACTCAAACACACACACACCCCACCGACTAACCACCCCATGCTCAACCAACGACAACACACTACCAACACAACCACACACAACACCCGACCGAACCCACCACAACCCCCACACACCCACCCAACCACAAACCCAACCCCCCTACACCACGACACCAACGAACACAACCCAACCCCCACACACACTACACCTAACACACACAACTACCCCACACCCACACACCACACACCACACCACACCACAAGAACTAAACCAACCCACACCAACCGCACCACCCCACCCACACTAGCCACCACACACACACCCCACACCACCCACAACCACAAACCAACACGACCAACTAACCAAACCACACTACCCACACCCCACGCACACCACCAAACCAAACCAGACCTAAACACCATCCAACCCTTCATAACACTCACACAGCACACACCACATAGATACACTACATCAGCACCCCTAGCCACCAACAACACACCACACACCAACAACGAATCAACACACCCACACAAACCACACCGCCCCCCCACCACAAACCCTAACAACAACACACACCAAAACAAAACCCGACCCCAACACACCCACCACACAACCCACCACACCCACCCACACACCAATAAAAGCACCAACCCACAAACACCCAAGAAACCCAAACCCACAACCCACAACCACCCAACCCCAAACCACACCACTACCAACCCAAACAACCCACACAACCCGCAACACCAAACACCACCACACCACAACCACCAACCAAAACCCCCCCCCACAGCAAACTACAAAAAACAAACACACACCGCACCCACAAACACACATCACCTCCTACGCGACACACCACACAAGGACACCTACTTCACACCTTCACTCCGAACCTCCAACCCAACACCAACAACCATACACAACACCCCTACACCCACAGCACACCAGCACCAAACAACCCACGACCCACCACCTACAGCAACCACGAACCCAAAAACACAACCCCACACCACACCACCCACACCTCAAACACCACACCCACCCAGACCCAAAGAACACCACACCACAATCCCACCCACCACCCCAACCCACACCACAACACCCAACAACCCCACCAACAAAACCACGACACAGCACCGAACACCTTACCAACACCAAAACACCGCCACCACCACCACAACACCCACCACCGCAATCCTCCCACGACCCACAAACCCCACACACCCACCCCTCACAAACACACTCCCACACCACCCCACCACACGCAAACCACAATAGACACCACTACACACCAAGCAACTCACTCACCCCCACACCACCAACACCACACACCCACCCAACAAACGACGACCCCCCCCCCCACCCCCAGACCACACCCACACACTTCACCTACCCCACCAAACCACAAACCAACACATACATCAACACACAAACACACAACAGTCAAACCAACCACACACACCACCAACACTCCACCACACACTAATCACACAACAACACCCTCCCCCGCCCCCCCCCCCGACCAACATCACAAACTCAAATACCACACCCAACCACCCCACCCCCACCAAACCCACAACACACAACCTACACAAACCACCACACCCACTACTACAACCGCACAAACCCGCCAACCAACTCACCCAAACAACAACCCCCACGCCACACAACCCACCCCCACACGCCCCCAACCCACCAACACACCACGACCCAGAACCCCAACAAACACCAAACTACCGTACCCACTAGTCCAACGCACAAACACACCAAAAACACCCAACCCACCACACACAACACCCCACCCTAACACCCCACTAGCACAAAACTCAACAACAACCACAAACCACACGCCACAAGCCCCCACCAACCACAACCACCCCCAACCACTACACCCCTAACACCAAACACACAAACACACACACACACACACAAACCAGCCACCCACCAACACCCCCACCCAACACCCAAACACACAACCCCCCACCACCACCATCCCACAACAAAACCTACACCTACACACCTAAACCAACAACCCACCACGCCCACGCTACCACACCCATCTCACACAAAACCTACACACCCACCAACACACACCCACCCACACCCTACACACAACAAACCACCACAACACCCAAACCAACAACACCACCACCACACACACAAACCAAACCAACCCCCAACCACACACCCCACACCAAAATACCCACACACCCAACACACACACCGACCCACAAACCTCACCACCAACCACCACACAACACCGACACCAACACACACACAACAAGCAACCACGACCAACCCACAACCCACCTACAACCAACCCACAAACCCCCCACCAACCGAACCACACGCGACTCGCCACCACACACCGAAACACACAACACTAACTCCACACAACCCTACCGCCCCACAACACACCAACCACCACACCACCACCTACCACCACCACAACACAAACCACATACGCACAAAAGAAAACCCCCACACCTCAAGAACCCCTCCCCACACAACGCTACAGCAAAATACCACCCAAACACCACCACACCTCCAACAACACCAACACAACTACCCACCACTATACAGCCCACCCACCACCGCCATTTAAACCCTCACATCACAAAACAACCCACCTCCCCCATCACTCAAACATGAAACAAAAAACACCACTTACAGAACACCAAACCACACACAAAACAACCACACCCCGACACCAATCCACACCACCCCCCCCCAACAACCACCACACCCACCCACCATCACACACACACCACACCTCCCAGCCACCACAACCATCCACAGCATCAGCCAACAACACACCGTGAACGACGAACTCCAAACCAGACCACCACTACCCACGACAACCCACAGCACGACTACCCCCCCCCAACCACACACAAACACACACAACAACCCAAACCACCGACTACCAACCCTACACATGCCCCAACAACAATCACACCACATCACTACAACGCCATACAGACTACAACATACACACCACAACCACCACCCCCAACCCCCGACAACCAACCAACCCACCAACACCTCAACACCCCACCCACACCCCACCACACACACACCCATAACACAACACAACACAAACACCACTCACACCCTACACCACACACACAACGACACACAACCCACCCAACCTCACACACAAACACCACCCACAACCCAAACACACAAAAAAACCACCACACTACACCCACAGTACACCCAACAACCCACAACACAAAACACACCCACACCACCCACACAACAAAAAAACACCCACAACACCACCGACACAGCCCCGATCACCAACCGCCATCACACAACCAACAACCACCACCAAACAACACAAAAACCGACACAACACCCACCACAACAACACAACTATACACCCAACCAAACCCCCCCCCCCAACGCCCCAGACCCCACCACGATCACACCAAACCACCCAGAACTCAACCCAAAATCACCCACAATCACACACCCACACACACAACAAACAACCCAACCCCCACCCCCAACACACTCCACACACCCACACACATACACTACAACAACCCAGACCCACCACCACACAACCGCCCAACGTCCAAACTCACCACCCACACAACAAACCAACACAAGCACTCCACAGCACCCAACCGCACCAAACCCAACACAACACCAACACACACCACACACACCCACCACCGACCCTACAAACGAACCCCCCACAACTACCCACACCACAACAACCCACACACCAATCCACACCACCCCCAGACCAACCACAAACCACAAACAACACACTCAACCCACCACCACCCACGACCTCACCACACCACCGCCTAAACCACTCAAACAAAAACACCAACAACCCACTACCCAACACACCCACCACGCAACCACACACGACCCCACCACACAACACCCCACACCGCTACCACCAACACACCCACAACCCCTCAACCCATACCCACACGCACCCAGCGCAGCCTTAACCAACCCACACACCCTCCCTTACCTCCAAAAAAAACCTCACCACCACAACACCACCCACACAACACACCACACACACACCACCGAACCGACCACTAGACCACAACGAACACCCACAAACTAACACCAACACACCCCCATACCACCACCCACTCAAACATTAAAACACCTAAACCAAACCCCAACCACCAATCCAACAAGAACACACCACCACCACCAAGAGCAAGACACCCACCCACCAGACACAACAACCAAAGCCAAAGCCTACCAACCTACCTCACAAACACACAACTACTACACCCACCCCCCCCCCCCCCCCCCCCCCCCCCCCCCCCCCGCCCCCCCCCCCCCCCCCCCCCCCCCCCCCCCCCCCCCCCCCCCCCTCCCCCCCCCCCCCCCCCCCTCCCCCCCCCCCCCCCCCCCCCCCCCCCCCCCCCCCCCCCCCCCCCCCCAGTTACCCCCCCCCCTACCCCCCCACACCCCCCCCCCCCCCCCCCCCCCCGCCCCACCCCCCGCCCCCCCCCCCCCCCCCCCACCCCCACTACCCCCCCCCACCCCCCCCCCCCCCCCCCCCCCCCCCCCCCCCCCCCCCCCCCCCCCCCCCCCCCCCCCCCCCCCCCCCCCCCCCCCCCCCCCCCCCCCCCCCCCCCCCCCCTCCCCCCCCCCCCCCCCCCCCCTCCCCCCCCCCCCCCCACCGCCCCCCCCCCCCCCCCCCCACCCCCCCCCCACACCCCCCCCCCCCCCCCCCCCCCCCCCCCCCCCCCCACCCCCACCCCCCCCCCCCCCCCCCCCCCCCCCCCCCCCCCCCCCCCCCCCCCCCCCCCCCCCCCCCCCCCACCCCCCCCACCCCCCCCCCCCCCCCCCACACACCCCCCCCCCCCCCCCCCCCCCCCCCCCCCCCCACCCAACTAAATCTACACCACAACAAAACAAAACCGCCACCCAACCACTACAACCACCCCAACCCGCGACTACCACTCACCACACAACCACACAACCAACACCACAACAACTACCCACCACACCCCACACCCCCACCAACAAACACACCACATAACCCAGCACACGAAACCCAACACACACACACCCCACCTACACTAACCAACGACACGCTAACAAACACACCACAAAACCCCACCCTACCCACCACCCCACACCACACCACACGACCCACAACACCCAACCAAACACCACCACAACACCAAAGCTACGAACACAACGAACCCACCAGCAAACAACACCACACACCCCCCCCACAACAACCACAACACATAAACGCGACCACAACCAACACACCTACAACAACACACCCACCAAATCCCACCAACCTAAACACACGTAACACCACATCCACCAACTCTTCACCAACTACACACCACCAACACACACCCCTAGCCCCCTCCCATAACACAGCAAAACACAGCACAACCACTAAACCACCCACCCACAACACCACCACAACCCCACCAACCACACGACCCAAAACCAACCCACACCACACACACCCCTCCCACACATACACCCCACACCACTACACCCACCACCAAACAACACAAACAACACCACCCACAAACACACACCACACCCCACCACACACCACTACCACCCAACCCTCACACCACACACACCGCAACACACCTCACACAACCACTACCCAACAACCCCCACCACATACACCACACCAACCACGACACACAACACACCAACGACCAGCACACCAACAAAACACCCCACACATACCGACACCCACACACACCCCCCCACACCCCACCACAGCCCACATCAACCCCCAACACACAAAACTCCCCACCCACCCAGCACACGAACCAACCACCACCCAGCACCCAACAGACCCAACCCCCTACAACACGCCCGACACCACACAAAAACACTACCCCCCACACGACCACCACCACACACCCCTTCACAACCACCACAAATACACACAACAACACACCACACAACACACAACTACACCGTCACACACCCATTGCCCCACAACACCCACACCCCCACAACAACACACCACCCACGACCAAACACCAACCACACACCCTACTCCGATACCAACACCAACGGACACTCAACTAACCAACACACCTCACCACACAAAAACCCACAAACAACCACCCCAAACTCCACCAACTCGAACACCTATACAGCCTACACTACCACAAACCAATGACCCACCAACCAAACCACACCACACCCCAACTCTACACCAAAAAACACTACCAAAAACAACACCCAACCAGCAGAACCTCACTAAACACACCACACATCAACACACTTACTAGACACACTCTACATCAACCCCCCAACACCCACACAAAACAACAACTAACACGACTACAACACATACACCACACTACACACACCAACGAACACCCTGACACTAACCACAACCCACCACACATACTACACACAAACAAATACCTTACCCCCTACCACACACAGGAAACACCCACAATCCACCACACTAACAAACCAACACAACACCCACCCAACACAACAAAACCCAAACATCAAGACCCCCCCAACAACCACCCACCCCACCCAACCCCTCCCCCCCCCCAACCCCACCAACTACAACAATTAACACCCGCCCTCAACAACTAAAAACGCCAACCCCACCACCCACCCAACAACCCTCCCCCCCCAAAACACCAAACCAAAATACCCTTACCCCCAAACCTCAACCCCCAACAAAACCAATAGACCCCCAAAACCCGAACCTCCCACACAACCCCTCACAAACACCCAAAACCAAACCCACCAAAACCAAACCACCAAACGCCCCCCCTCCTCCTCCAACCCAACCCACCACGCCACTCACCCTACACTACATACAAACACACCATCAAACCTCACCACAACACCAACAACCCCCCAAAACCCGAGACCCTGCATACCAACATTCACACAAAACACAAGTCACCACCCCATCCCTCCCAAACACTCAACACCCCCCACAACCAATCCCTCAACTCTACCCCAATACCTACCCCAACCCATACCCACAGATAAACCTAAAAAAACACTCTCCATAAGCCACAGTAACCTACAAATATATTAGTAAAGACAATAAAGTACAAAACACCTTGAAACGTACCCTCAGCGCAAGGAGAAAGGAACTTCACGATCAAAACGTAAATCGAGCTAGATCAGTCATTGGTTTTGTGGTTTTGGATTTCTAAATCTAAAAACGTAATGGGAAAGCACATAAAGGCATTTTATTCTAAGAATTAATGCAACATAAAAATCAACGAAATATAAAAAAGCCCATAAAAACTTATTAATAACTAGTACAAAATAAGCAACTAATAAACTAAAATCACAAATTACAAAATCTAAAAAAACTCAAAATGTCAAATTTTAAACTTAAATGCAATAAACTAATATTTAAAAACACAACAATTATTTTTTTGACGTTTATAAAACTATTTAAAAACTAAATTATTTAACTAATAAACAAAAAAATGAGATTAAAAATACTAAACTTAATCCTAAAGATTTAAGAAAATTCCTAAAAGTACTTTAAGTTAAAAAGGTGGTTTTCAAAGAAAAAAACTCAAAAAGCTAAAACAGATAAGCTGCTAAAAATCGAGTAAGCTCAATAAGCTAAAACTGAAAGTGCATTTATGAAATAAAAGAAACAAAAATATAATAGACAAAGTCCCAAGTGCGTCTACAGGTTAAGGTTATTGGTGTTGTGAAGGTAGAGGTTCGCAGGGTTTCGAGTCCTAGACCTGCACTTATTATAAACACATTTTTATTTCAATTTCTTTTTGAAAAAGCTCAAATAAGCAAAAAAAAACAACTTTAACAAAGGAGCATTCAAGTAGCTTTTATTTGACAAATCATAAAATAAGGCCAGAAAAAAGCCTTATTTAAAAAAGTGACATTTACCTAACAAAAGACAAATAGGCAATTAGCTTAAACTGGTGGCTTATAGACTCAATAAGCACTAAGAGAAGAAAATAAGTCTGAAAACATCCTCTCGACCCAGACTAATAATCTTTAAGACTAAGGAAATAAAACAAAAAGAATAAAGCTAAAAACACTAAAAGGCAAAGAAGTCAGTGGACATTAAGAACAGAACATAACGGACTAAAACCTCTACATTTTAAGCTAGAGTAACAGACCAATAAGCACTAGACTTAAGTTGAAGGGTTAAAACAGAATACGCCCTATAAGCTAATAACACAAATAAGCAAGAATTAAGCAGCTTAGAAAATAAATAAGCTAGAAAAAGGTAAATGAAAATGACAGATACTCTACTTTTGTTTTTGGCTTTTTTAGATTAAAGACAAATTTCAACTTAATTTTAAGACTCAATAAGCAAAGTTAAAGACTAAAAGTTAAAAACAGATTAAGACCTTGACTCTAAGAATATTTAAAAACTAGAATTAAGCAAATAAGACAACTAAATAAGCTTAAAACTCCAATTAAATCAGAATATATTTATTTGACTTTTATGCTAAATGACCCTTTTTGCAACTAAAATTTAGGACTCATAAATGACTTTAACAATCTAAAAACTTAAAACAAATTAACTAAAGACTCCAATAAGCTAAATGAGACAAAAATAAAACGAAACTAAGCTAGGACATTACCTTCAAATGATCAGTAAATATAGAACTAAAAAGAAACTAATATTCTTCACAATTATTTGATTGCTTTTGAACAAAAGTTTTTAGAATTCTTTCCAAGCAACTAATGACTCAACACCAGATTAATTATGGAGCATATAGAAACCATGGTTGAACACAAATACCCACAACTTTAAAAAATATACTTTTAAGACAATCAACATATAAGCAGTTGAATAACCCAAAAAAAACAGCAGACTATTCATCTTAAACACTCGAAATTTTGACAAAACCAATCAAAAGCTTTATAAAAACGTATTACTAAGACTTAATTAAGTGTTTTTTTTTCCAAATTAAGTCTTAGTAATAGTTTTTATAAGCTTTGATAGGTTTTGTCAAAATTTTCAAGTTAAGATGCAAGTCTGCTAGTTTTTTTGAGTGTAGTATAAGCAAGAATCAGGGGTTGTTATCATTCTCTAGGGGAATAAGTTGGGAAAGCTCGATCAAGATCTAACAAAGGTCTACGGGGTTGAAAGAAGATTCTTTTTGTATTTTTATTTTATAGAAAGCAGGTAAAATCATATGGTTTGAGAGGTTGGTTTGTTTTATCTAATTAAACTACTAATAAAATAAATCTAAAGTACTTCGGTGGTAACTTATATGGTAAACAAACGTATTTACTTAATCATGCACTACTCCTCAGATTGCTTCTCCTAATCTTATTGCTTTGTCACACTTATGATGATTTGTGTAAGTATTTCCTAAGTCATGAACGAATTACACGAACCCGCTGTTTATGTAATAGGGCAACGCACATGTAAGGTAGTATGAAGACTATTACAAGGCCCTAAGAGTATATTAAATGCAATTGAAATATCTTAAAAGGGATCAACCATATTAGGGGTAAGATAGTATGAAGACTGTTACCGATGGTATCCTTTCTACACACTCGCGTTTCCCTTGATGTCTATGCCAATTTAATATCTTATGGTTAGTTTTCTAAAGCCCAACGCGCACATCCATCACAAGAAGCAACATTAAAAGGATCTATAATCTAAGTTTTATGCAATCATAAGTAAATACTAATAGATCTAGCCTTGCTTGGAAAATACAGAAGAAGAACAAGAATCTATCACAAAACACATAAACATATTAAGTGATAAGGGATAAATGAAATTCACTTGATTAAATCATGCAGTTGAGGCTGTTACAAGAGGGTTTTGACACCCTAAAAACGAGCCTAAAGGATGCTAAAATCGTCTTCTAAAACTAGAGTTCGTCTCCCAAAAGTTACACACTTAAAACCCTAAAAATGGATTTGTATATATGGGAAAACAAGCGCGATGGCGTAGCTTTATGAAACTAACGCCGTCGTGCCACAATGGTCTTCTAGGGTTTCTTTAAGTTGGCTTCGTTTTGACGTCGTCTAGAATTCTATGACGCCGTCCTTTGATAACTTTGACGTCGTCGCTTGTAGTTGGTGACGCCGTCTTCCGGCACAGTATGCTTTTCTTCAAGATAGTTGGTGTAGAGTCATAGTCTTGTCCGTCTGTTCTCCAAATGAGCCCAAGTCACGTTTATTTCCTCCAAAAGTCATCTAAATGCTAAAAACACAAAAAAAACGATTAAGCACATAATCTTGGCATATTTGCAAGATTTAGGGGGTTAAATGACCCCGAAAAAGTGTATAAAATGACACCTTATCATAGACTATAATTAATTTGACTATATGAAATACTAAAAATAATGAATCGAGCGAGATAGACTATAATTAATTTTTGACTATTAGAAAATATTATAAATGTGTATACTTATATATTAAGTGGCGAACTTGACGTAAACATTATTTTGACTTACAAAACTAAAACAAAAATTATTAGGTGGTGATATAACGTTATAAATTACATCGTTTCATTTTATTTCGCTTGCATTATTCTAAATCGACCAATAATTAAATAGGTTGCGTGCTGAATTTTTTGTGACGATTTCCTTTGTTGTTTTTCCTAAAAATCAATACTATTACTTGAGGTGAGTTTATAACCCCGCTTTACTTGTTTGCAATTACTTTATAAATCTTAGGATGAGATTTATTGCTTGTTTTTACTTATGGACGCGAGTACTTTACTTTCTTTCAAATAATAACAGATTAACCTAAGTAGCGATAATCCACTATGCCCGAATTATCATGAACCGTTATTTACTTTGTCTAAGCGCGAGTGTTATAAATAGATCTATTTGGGATTGACATCCCCGTTCGGGTAAGTAGCGTTTACTAGTTTCAGAGGACCGAACTAACGGACGTATAACATGTCGAATTGCGGGTGTCTCACTTTGGACACTCCCTGATGTACTTTGATTGCATTAAATTGCATACTTAACTTTGTCTAGTTTCGGTGTCATGAGCTTAGCGCAATCGTAATTACTTTTGTGATATTGTATGTGTTACATTATTACATGTGACAACCGTGACTTAAGCAGGTTAGTCAAACCGTTATAGTTGACTAAAGTATTATTATGTGTTATAATTGTGTGCTTATATGATATTATATGGGTATTTGATATCAATCCGTGATGTGTGTTCATCTATTAGTGATTGAATTTTGGTTTTGGTAGTTATTTCATTTCGTTCACATTTTATGACAATGGAAATGATAGCATGATTTTATGCGTTATCGTGTAATTTGATAAATAATTGATTAATGAGCGTAAGAGTATATAATATATTCCTAGGATTGAGTTAAGTCTAGTATTTAAATTAATTAAGCTTTAGTATTTCTAAATTAGGAAAGTAAAATTATAAAACGAAATTTATAAATTGTAAGTTTAAAACTAGTTTTACTTAAAGGGTTTGCAAAATTAATAAAAGGTTTTTATAAAAATAAGAAAATAAGGGGGTAAATATATATTTAATAATAATTAAAAAATAAAAAGAAAAAAATATATAAAGGGGTGTTAATCGGCCGGTTATACAAAAGAAAAAAAAGGAAATAAAATTTGATTACACTTAGGAGTCTTGGTATTATAAATACAAAATCAATAAATCCCTAAATCACTTTTTTTCTCCCTCTTTGTTTGTTCGGCCGATCCCCTCAAGAAAGAAATTTTTTTATCAAGAACCAAGGTGGTGATTCGAGTGTAATCAAGTAAAGGTTTAGGTATGTTTTCAATTAAGTTTTTGTTTAATCTTCTTATAATTAGTAACTTTAATTGATGGAATAATTATGGTTTATAAATTTTCTGTAAATTAATGATATAAAACTATATGGGAGTGTTCGGGATTAGATTTAGAGCATGTGGGTGTAAACGGTTTAGGTTAGATCGCGTTAAATTAAAAGTTAGGGTTTGCCAGAATTTTGGGTCGTGTTGATTGAACGATATCTCAATGATAAAAACAACTTTTGGGATGAATCTTGTGCCTAAATTGAAGTTCAGAGAGTCTAGTTTCGAAAAAGTCCGGCCCCGAAAGGTTTCGAGTTAGGGAGGTTAGTCAAATAATTTTTGTAAGAAAAGTTGTCAAACAGTAAATTCGGGTCAGATTTGGGTCTGATTTCGGGGAGTAAAACCCCTAATTAAAAGTTGAATTGAGTTTAGCCAAAAATCAGAGGTTATATCTTATGTGTCTATTAACTCTGGCTCAAAGAAAAAGTCTTAATTCATTGTCTAAGTATTTTTAGAAAAATTAAACATTTTGGTGTGCGTTCAGATCCAAATTTGAGTACTTTGCGATGTTGAATTTTTATAAAATAGTTAGGCTCAATATTATTTTTTCTAAAAAATCACAGTAGTTCATAACCCATTGAGAAGGTAGAGAATGAAAGAGGAAAAGTCAATTAGATGATTTAGTATTTTATTTGTGGTCATAAAGTGACTACAAAATTCTGCCGAAAAACTAGAAAACAAGAATAAATTATTAAAGGTATTTAGAGTATAAGTGAGATATGGGAAGTATGGTAAAGGGTTTATAATCACAATATAAACTTAGTAGTCCATCAATTGATTGTTACATCGTCTTGGGAATTTAGCCTAATCGTGTGTAACATAGGTTTTATTTGTGTTTAGTTAAATTCAAGGATATTGTGAAGTAGCAGTGCATCAGGTGAGTTTCATAGTCCCATTTTTAAGTTTTTCTTGGGATGGAAATGATGCAAAATATGTTTTGAATGTTTTATCGCTGTGATTATGTGTTTGAATTTGCATATGGACATTCATGGCTATTATATGACTATGTGACACATGTGTTATTTGGGATCGGATGAGTACGCCTACTTAGTAGGAGCGGATGGGTACGCCTACCCAATGTGATATGTTGTGTGATACATTCTGGGTGAGCTTGGTTGCTTAAAGTACCAGCTATTCTAATCCCGAATGGGAAATTAAGTTTGTGGATATGTTGATTTGATCTTTGGTTGCATGCTAGCACAAGTTCATGATAGTTCATTATTGTCCTTTGTTTTGATAGTTACAGTAAAAACGAGTATTATTGCGTGTCTAAAACCTATGACTCTCATCAACATTATTGTTGACGTTTTAAACATCATTTTCAGGTGAGTATCATGAGGAAAGTGAAGTTAGGAAGATTGGCTAGTGTGACCGTAGGCTTGCATGCGGAGTTTCCTTAGTTTTCGTTTCGTGTTTGTTTTGAATTGATTCTATGATGGTTTTAGGTTTTGGATTATTTCGTTATGTCTTTGTATTGAAGTGACTCTTCTACCTCAATACAAGACTCCTTTTTCTTGTGTTTGGTATTGTCATGACACTTTGTGTCCAATTTCGTTTTGTTAATGCATTTTAGTGTTCTCTATTGTTGACACCATTGTGTTGTGATGATACCCATGACGTTACACCTTGTGTTTCTGCCTTGGTGGGGTGTGACATTACACACTTGAAATCTTGCGATCCAACCTTTATACTTACTTAAACCTATGAACTCACGAACTTTATGTTGACATTTTAAGCATGTGTTTCTCAGGTGCCTAACTTGCTAAGGCGTAAATCAAGTGCTTTGGGTCTTCATGCATTCAAGACTACATTTTCATGGACTTTTCCTCACTACTTGTCTTTGTTGTATTTTTAAACTATGATTTCCATTTGATGCAAACTTGAGACAACTTGTTTTAACTTATTTATTTCAATGAAACAACGAGGTTATCTTTTAAACTACTCATTTAGAGGTCGTTCCCTTATATCTTGTGCTATTGCATTATGAAGTAACGCCCCCGGTTACCTTTCCGCTGCTATATATTTTAGGGTATTTTGGGGGTCGTTCCCTTATGCCGTGTTCTAATTTCTGCGACCGTTTGCAGCTAGTCCATTTGGGAATGGTTGGTATCTTTAGAACACGTTTTAACCGCATTGATCGAATTAGGGGGATGAGATGAGCATTGGGGATCTTCTGTTGGGTAAGAATGAGCAGACAAAATTAGAGAGGTAGAATTAACATTCTGTTTCGGGTTCTTAATCGTGTCGCTAGGAAGTGCTCCAGTTATTCGATGGGTGATGGCCTTCAAGACTGTATCAATTTTGTTGGTCATCTCGCTTTGTTGTTGTTTGAAACCGGCTTCAAACTTAGACAATCTAGCGTCTTGAGATGCCATGAAGTTGGACACCAATCCTTTAAGATTTGTTTGACTGTTAAAATTTTGAGGATTGTTGTTGAAGGGATGACTCGGGAATAAATCATTTGGCTTAAACCGGTAGGATGGGTATGAGAAATTATTTTGAGAGTTTTAGGGTTGTCTCCACCTAAGGATTGGGTGACTTTTCCATGATGGATTGTAGGACACCAAGATTGTTTTTCTCAGGCTTGAAAGTGAACCTCTTACCTCCCGCTTCGTTGGTACGCGAAGATGCATAATTAACAAAAGCTTGCTCGAGATTTTCAAAGAAATACCGAGTGTCGTGGGGACCACTACAGATCTTGCATGAAGAAGAGATCTTGTTCACTTGAACAGGTTTCTTAGCAGCAAGATGAGCTTCCATCAAGCATTGGATTTGATTTTCATGCTTGATGAGACGACGTTCGGATGTACTCGGGACATCTT
>BQNB010008270.1:71556-87732 GCA_026074375.1 Tanacetum coccineum
TTGAAGAGAAAGAATGTTTCGTCGAAGAGAAAGAATGTTTTCGTCTAAGAGAAAAGAATGTTTTTGTCGAAGAGAAAAAATGTTTTCTTCGAAGAGAAAAATGTTTCGTCGAAAAGAAAGAACGTTTCGTCTAAGAGAAAGAATGTTTTCGTCGAAGAGAAAAAATGTTTCGTCAAAGAGAAAGAATGTTTCGTCGAAGAGAAAGGATGTTTTTGTCGATGAGAAAGGATGTTTTCGGATATGACCTTTAACGTTTGCGATCGCAAGTTAAAGATACTTGAATATTTCGGATGAAATATTTAAGTTGTCAAACCTACTAGGAGGTGGATTAGATTTGTATCTAACCTTCCCTTGACAAAAGAGTGGATCATTTGGAAGAAGGCGAGATGAAAATTAAGGGAATGTGTGAGTGAAGACTCTAGGAGATATAAGACCATTTTATGACTCTCTTTGACTTTTTTTATTTGTGAAACGGACGCAAATAAAAAAATTCTAGTGTGAGAATATATATATACCTAGATGCATAAGGCATATAGATACATGCATGCAAGTTTATCTAAGCATGCATTATATATTTATATATATAAATATATATTTATAGATATATAACTATATTGCACATTGAAATTTTTTCTAAGATGCATCAAACAATAATCACACAAGATTAATGTGTAAGACTATATGCATCTAACGCTATTTATTCATCATTAAATAACATGGTGTAGGTGCCCACAGTTAACACGTAAGTCATGTAAAATGGACACATACACAACGTGATATTTTTAATGCAATCAAATGTAAAACATGTTAGCATTTAAGCATTTAGAAGCATATCTTTATTAGTAAACTAAGAGATATTTTATCTAAATTTCTAGAAAAAGACAAACGCCTTTACCATAGACAGCATCAATAGGAAGTAAATAAAACGTTGAGCATTCAGGAAAAAAAAAAAGAAAAAAAACAAAACGGTAAACATGAAGGCATATATTTGCATTACATGGGAGCAAGTTATCATCTTGAAACTTCAAAAACACATACGTGAGGTGCAAGTAGTCTAAATTGACTGAGGAGAAACCTAATTTGTACTTGCTTATTATGCACTCCTAATGAGATACAAAGTATATCAATGTAGACTTTAATTAGGCATATTTAGAAGAGCATTTAATCAAATTAAAGAATGAATATGTAGACTATCACTAGTGGTGCTCAATTACAGGCTAAAACACGATCATTTTACGGGTTATATACGAAAACCACTTCGCTCTGGAGTCAATTCAAACTGGTTAGGTCAAATAAATTTTAGTGCATTAGGTTATCCAGTAGTCATTCTTATGTTAGACAAAATAGATTTTCATTTATTTACTAAGAAGTGGAGCAAAGATAAAATTTGTATTATCTTTTCATACAAGGCATAATTTGAGATCACTAATTACTTTAATTTTTGTTACATAATCCTAATCAAAGATGTGTGGAAGTTTAAGGTTGATGAGTGAGCAAGAAGTTATTGTAGATATAAGGGAGAATACTAAGTCATCTAGGACCTAAGTGTATGCTTAAGAGTGACTATGTGTAATACTCTATAATTGAGAGTATTCTTTTTTTAATGAAGTGCACCTTTCGCATTTCTTTTATGATTGAAATACAGTTAGGTTATTTACCTCAATAGATCTTGTAA
The DNA here is from genome assembly GCA_026074375.1 of Tanacetum coccineum. NCBI lineage: Eukaryota > Viridiplantae > Streptophyta > Magnoliopsida > Asterales > Asteraceae > Tanacetum > Tanacetum coccineum. The sequence continues at coordinate 73,232 of BQNB010008270.1, forward strand.
ATGTTTTTATAAATAATGATGATTTACTAAAGGTTAGTTACATGTATGTTAGACTATTAAGCAAGAGATTCACAAGAAGAGTATGTTTTAAATCTAATGCCATAGGGTGGATTTACCTAAACCGAAGATGAATCTAAGACGAAGGATCCATCGATCCGTGGAGGTGCCAAATTTGGGCAAGGATCATTTTCTCACTATTTGGTAGATGGTGTTAAAATAAGGTTAATAGGAGAAGCTTTATAAGTTATAAGGGTTCTTGGTCTGAGTTTGTGGAAACGACTTCCTAAGCTCGTGCCTTATTAAGTTGGGCAGTAACATAGAGTTTCCGATGGAAAATCTAAGGTCACAATCCTACTTTGAGTGTGTTAAAGTTTAACATCTATAATTGATATGCTAATAATACACCATTGAAACACTGTAGGGACTCAATGAAACATCTTCATTGCAGTATAAAATTGACAATTCGATGACTATTCTTGTGGTCTTGCATCGTTTCGTGATTTCATGTAATATCCGAGGATGTGTTAAACATGTAGACTCGAAAAAATTATTTTTGGTCTTTTGATTTGTTTTTTCGTGATCTAGATCATAATCCTAGTCTCGATTTCATTGTTCATTATTCTAATTTTGTAATTAGTTTGATATGATGTGAGTGATTTTCTTTTGATAATATCTTTCATTATTCTGAAATTCCTCTTACGGATCACTTTGTTGTAAGAAAGCACGATAATGATTTGTGTAATATGTTCAATTCTTCCTAGTCTGAACATTAGAAGGTTATAAGGGTTCTCATTTGGTGGAAGTAGTATTATTATGCTTACTGGTTAAGTAAGTGTTAAGGTGGGATGAGATGATTATTTTGAAGTTTTGAGTTGTGATTTTGAATTGTTTGAGCAATTGTATAGATGTTGGGCATGTGCTCTTGTATGCTTTTGTTGTTAACGAATTTACATATTGCTTGCTAGGCTAATTTTTGAATTTTGTTGGTCTTTTATGTCATGTAGGGAGGGCTTCGTCTGGGGGGAGGGGTCGGACTGTTTGGTGCCTATGTTGCGGTAACTTCTCTGGTCTGGTGTCTCTTTTTGTTTTCTTGTTCTCAATTGGGGGAGTGTGGTTAGGTTGTAGTTTAGGGAGGAGGGGGTTTTGGTGGGCGGTTGGGCAGTGCATGAGTGGGGGTGGTGGTGGGTGGGGGTTGAGTTGTGAGAAGGGGGTGTGGGGATGTGTTGAGGTTTGAGTGTCTTTTGTTGTTTGCCTGTTGAGGGGGATGTCGCTTTTTTCGGGGATTGGTGGGGATTGTAGGTTTGTTTGGTTTGGTGTTGTTTTTGTTTGGGTTGGTTTATTGGTTTGGTTGGTTTTGTGTTTTCGGGTTTGGTTTGTGGAGGCTTTTGTTTTTGGTTTGGTTGGTTTGTGTTTTGTACACATTTTGTTTTGTTGTGTGTTGTTTTGATTTTGGTTGTGTTTGTTTTTTGTTGGGTTTGGTTTTGGGTTTGTGGTTTTTTTTGTTTTGGTGTGAGGTTTGTATTTTTTTGTGTTGTGGTCTGGTTGTTATGTGGGGGGTTTTTTTGGTTTTGGTTTTTTGTGGGGGTTTTTGGTTTTGTTTTTTTTGTTGTTGCGGTGTTGGTTTTGGTGGTTGTTGGTTGGTTTTTGCGGTGGTGTTTTTTTTTGTGTGGTGTTTGGTGGTTTTTGGGTTTTTTGGTTTTTTTCTGGTTTGGCTTGTTTTGTTTTTATGGGTTGTGTTAGTTGTGGTTTTTGGGTCTTTTGCTGTTGTTGGGTTGGTTTTTGTGGTGTTTTGTTTTTTGAGGTTTGGTTTGTGGGTTTGTTTTGGGTTTGTTTGGTTATGGTTTTGTTTTTTTTTTTTAGTTGTTGGTGTTGGTTTTTGGGTGGTTGTTGTGTGGGTTTTTTGTTTTTGATTGTTTGTATTTTGTGGGTGTTTGTTGTGCGTTGGTGTGTTTTTTTTTTTTGGGTTGGTTTTTTTCGTTGTGTTGCAGTTTTGGGTGTTTGTGTTGATTCGTTTTTTTGTGGTTGCTGTTGGTAGTGTGTTTGTTGGTTATTGGTTTTTGGTTTGTGTGTTTTGGGTTTGGGGTTTTTTGTTTTTGTTTGTTTTTTTTCTTGGTTGTTTGGTTTTGGTGGTTTCTGGTTTTGGTTGTTTTTTTTTGGTTTGTCTATTGTGTTTAATGGTAGGTTTTTTTGTGAGTGCGTTAGTTGTGGAGCGGTTTTTTTGTGTGTGGTTGTGTTTTTTTTTGTTTGGGGTTTTTTGTGGTGGTGGTGCATGGGGTGTGTTTAGGGCTTTGGGTTGTTTTTTGTGTGTTGTTTTTTTTTTTGGGTGTTGTTTGGGTGTTTGTTTGGGGTGTTTTTGGTTTTGTTTGCTTTGTGTTCTTTTGTTTGGTTTTTTTGGTTTTTTGTTTTTCGCGCTTTGTTGTTTGTGGGGGGGGGTGTGTGTTGATGGTTGTTTTCGTTTGTTTGTTTTGTGGGTTTGGGTTGTTTGGGATTTGTTTTGGGGGTGTTGATTTTTTTGTTGTTTTTGGTGGGTTTTGTATTTTGTTTGTGTTTTGGGGTTTTTTTTTTTTGGTGGTGTGTTTTGTTGAGTTGTTTGTGTTTTTTTTTTTGTTGTTGTTTGTCGGTTTAGGGTTTGATTTTTTGGTTGTGGGTTGTGGTTTTTTTGTGTAGGTGTTGTTTTGGTGGGTGGTTTGGTTGTGTCTGCTGTGGTGTTCTTGTTTTCTTTTGTTTCGTTTTTTTTTCGGTCTGTTGTTTTGGGTTTTGTTGTGGTTTTGTTTTTTGTGGTGTTGGGTTGTTCTTGGTTTTTTCGTTGTGTGTTGGGGTTGTGGTTTTGTGGGGGGGGGTGGGTTTTGTTTTGTTTGTTTTTGTTATTGCTGGGTTGTTGTTTGTTTGGGGGTTAGTGGGGGTTTTTTTGTGTTGGTGATTTTTGTTTGGGTTTTTTTTTGTTGGTGGTCTTGTGTTTTGGGTTTTGTGGCGGGTTGTTTGTTGTTGTTTTTTTTGTTTTTGTTTTTGTTTGTTTTGTTTTTTGTTGTTTGTTTTGTTGTTTGTTGTGGGGGTTGCGGTGGTTTGTGTGTTTCTTTTCTTTTGTTTTTTTTGGGTTGGTTGTTGTTGTTGTTTGTTGTGATTTTTTTTGTTGGGGTTTTTGTTTGTTTTTTTTTTGGGTTTGTTTTCTTTTGGGTTTCAGGGTCTTTGTTTTGGGTTGATTTTTTTTTTTTTTTGTTTTTTTTTTGTTTTGGTTTTTTTTTTTTGTTTTGTTTTGTGTTTTTGTGTTGTTTGGTTGTTGTTTGTTTTTTTTTGTTTGTTTTTTTTTGTGATTGTCTTGTTGTTGTGGTTTTGAGTTTGGGGAATGGTTTTCCGTGTTTGGGTGGGTTGTATGGTTTTGTTTGTGTTGTGGTTTTGTTATTTTTTGTTGTTGTTGGTGGGTTGTTGTGTTTGTGTGTTGGTGGTGTTGGGTTGTGTTGGGTTTGTTTTTGTGTGTTTTTGTTGTTGGTTTTTGGTTGTGGTTTCTTGGGTTTTTTTTGTGTGTTTTTTTGTTTTTTTGTTGTTTTGTTTTTTTAATTTGCTTGTCTTGTTTGGGTTGTTGTTGTGTTTTTTGTTTTGGTTGCGTTTGGTTTGGTTTTTTGTGTTTATTATTGGTTTGTTGGTGTTGGTGTTTTTTTTTGAGGGTTTTGTTTGGTGTTTTTGGGGTTTGGTTTCCTCGTTATTCGTTTTTTATGTGTTAGTTTGTTTGTAAAGTTGTTGATGTTGTTTTGTTTTTGTTTTGGGTTTTTGTGGTTGTATTTTTTTGGGGGTGTCTATTTTTGTGTTTTGTTGATTGTTTTGTTTTGTTTTTTTGTTTCGTGTTTTTTGTTGTTGGTTTTTTGTTGGGTTGGGTTGTTGGTGGTTTTGTTGGGGGCGTTTTTTGGGTGTGTGTTGGGGTATTTGTTCGTTTTGTTGGTGTTTGTGTTTTTTTTTTTGTTTTTTTTTTTTTGTTGTTGTTTGGGTGTTTTTTGTATTTGGTTTTCCTCTGTTATTTGGTTATTGGTTTCTGGTTTTGTTTGGTTGGTTTTGGTTTTTGGTTTTGGCTTTTGTGGTGGGCGATGATGTGTTTGGGTTTGGTGTTGTGTTGGTTTGTGTCTTTTGGGATTGAATGGATTGTTTTTTGGTTTATACTTTAAAAAATAAAAATAAATTAAAATAAAATTTTAATATAAATTTATTTATTAATATATATTTATAAAAAAATTTAATATATTTAATTTAAATAAAATATTTTTTTTATATTTATATAAATAAATATTATATTTTTTAATAAATAATAAAATAAATAATATACAAAAATAAATTATATAATTTAATAATAATTAAAATTATATATTAAATATATTATAATATAAAAAAATTATATATAATTTCAATTAAAAAAATTAATTATATATATTTTATAATTTAAATTTTTATTTAAATTATTAAATTTAAGTAATAATACTAATAAAAAAATTTAATATAAATTTTAATTTATAAATTAATATTATAATATAATAGATTTAATTAAATAATAATTTTTTAAAAAATAATAAATAATTAATAAAATAATTTTAAATTAAAATTTATAATAAAATAAAAATTAAAAAATTAATTAAATAATTTAAATATAATTTATAATAATTTTTTTATAAAAAAATATCAAAATTTAAAATATGAATTAAAACTAAAAATATATAAAAATATTTTAATATTATTAAATATTTAATATATATTAAATAAAAAATAAATTAAAAATTAAAATTTAAAAATATTAAAAAATATAATAAATAATAATATATTTTAAATTAAATTATAAGATTATAAATAAAAATTTATCTTGAATTATAAAAAATTATAAATAATATTTAATAAAATTTTATTATTATATTTAAATAAAATAATCAAAATATAATTTTAAAAAAAAGAATATCTCATTTAAAATATAAAAAATTAATTAAATAAAAAAATTATAATTAAAATTTTCAAATTAATAAATTAAAATAAAAATAAATTATTAATATATAAAATAATAAATATTATTAAAATAAAAAATTATATTTTAAAATAATAAAATTTAAATAATTATAATTAAAATTTAATTTTAATAATAAAAAAAAAATATAAATAAAAAAATAAATTTAAATAAATAAATTAAAAATTATAAAAAAAAATTTAATAATTTTAATAATTAAAAATTAAATATAATAATTAATCTATTTACTAAAATTTAATTATTAAATTTATTTAATATAAAATAAAAAAAAAAGTAATATAAAAAATATAAATAAAAAAAAAAATTTTATATAAATTTATAATAAAATAATTTTAATAAAATAATTTATTAAAAAAAATAACATATAAAATAATTTATTAAAATTAATTAAAAATAAAAAAATTATTTAAAATATAAAATAATTAAAAAAAAAAAAAATAATAAAATATTTAATTAAAAATAATTTTTAATAATTATAAAAATAAAATATAATATAAAATTTTAAATAATATAATTTTAAATAAAAAAAAAAATTTATTTAATAAATAAATAAAAAAAATTAAAAAAAAATAAAATAATTCAAAATAAATTATCAAATTAATAATAAATAAATTTTATATTTTAATATTTTAAAAATTAAAAAAATTTTTAATATTAATTTAATAAAAAAAAATAATAAATTTAAAAATTTATAAATTAAATTTTTTATATATTTAATAAAATAAAAAAAATAACATTAAAAATATTAAAAATAATTTATAAATTAAATATAATTAATAAACAATTAAAGATAAAAAAATAAATACTTTATTTTATTATATAATTATATAAAAATAATAATTAATTTTAAAATAATAAATAATATAAATATTTATAATTTTAATAATTAATAAATATAAAATATTTTAATTATTAACTAATTAATTTATATAATTTTAAAATAAAAATATATTTAAATATATAAATATAAAAAAATATATATTATAAAAAAATTATTTAATAAAAATTAATAATTTAATAAAAAAATTAATTAAATATTAATCTACATTATTATAATAATTTATATAATTTAAAAAATAAATTAAAAATAAAAAAATTTTAATTAATATATTAATTAATTAAATAATATATTTAAAAAATAAAATAAAATATTAAAATAATAATTATAAAATTAAAAAAAATATTAAAATTAATAAATAATAAAATTTTATAATAAAAATTATTATATTTAAAAATTATATTATTATATTTATTTTAAAAATTATTAATATAATTTAATATTTATTAATAATAAAAAAAAATTTTAATAAATATAAAAATTAAATAATTTAAATTAAAAATATTAAATTAAATTATATTAAAATATATTTATTAATTTTAAATAATATAAAATGATTATAAATATTAAATATTATAAAAATTAATTTAAATAAAATAATTAAATTAAAATAAATTTTAATTTAAAATAAACTAAATTATTAAATTTAATAAAATTGAAAAAAAATTTTAAAATAAAAATAAAATAAATTAAAATAAAATATAAAATAAAAATTAAAATAAATATTATTAAAAATAATTAAATTAATAATAAATATTATATTATTTAATAAATAATTTTAAATATATAAAAAAATAAATATTATAATTTTATAATTATAAACATAATTAAAATATAATATATTTATATAAAAAATATAAAAATATTAATATATTATTAAAATTTATAAATAAAATTAATAAATAATAAATATATATAAATTAATTTAAAAATTTAAATATATTATGTATTAATAAAAATAAATAAAAAAAAATTTTATTACTAAATAAAAATTAATTTATTTACTAATTAAAAGAAAAAATTAAATTTATTAAAAAAAATTAAAAAAAAATATCTCAATCATAATTTGAATAATGAATCGATATATATTTGAAATCTTTCTTGACCCTCACGAACACTTTTTTAAAAGAAACAAATAAAGATTATCATAGTGTGTTCCATTAATCCTAAGACTAGTTGTAAGGTGAGATTGATAAACAATGACAAGTTAATTTCTTACTTCAAGATTGTCATATATTTTGCTTGTGCGAAAAACTATTTGTTGATATGTATAGTATGCATAGTTTTTGACATTTTATGAGTATATAAATGATTTACCTAACCATTTTTATACAACACACATTTTTTGTAAAATACTATATGTTTATAAAAAGAATATAATTATCTGTGTGTGTTAGAATAATGCAAGCACAAGCAAAATTTAAATATATATTTTCTTTTACTTAAATCTAACGTATTAATACAATCTTTTTTTGTTTAACCAGCCTAAGGTCAAACAAGGCAAGACGATGAAAATATTTAGATATCTTGTTGGAAGAGAGTTAACGTGTTGGAAATATTTTGGTGACGGGTTTTAACATGTGATCTTATGACAATATTTTTCCACACACTTAACAAACTATTGAACTCTCATTCCTAAATGGGATACTACACTCAAAAAGATCTACAATATGTTTATGTAACACTTGTAAATATAGTGATCTATGCCGATATGCAAGGCACAAACAATTTTGAATCTTAACGTAGTAATATCTGAGTATTTCATATTAAGCATATCTAGAATATAGTAAACATACAAATTTGCATACATGGCACACGTGTTTAGATATATAATTAGCTCAATTTCAAATAGTAATGATTACTTATTAATATCTATTAACCAAGTTGAAACAAAAGTAAACACACATAATCATCTAGCATATACATAAGGATATTCATCGTTGTTTTTTGTATTAGAAACAACGTTGTATACTTAGCTTGATTTTATTAAAAAAATAGTTTCCTCCCCATTTAAAAAATTAATCAAGATCAATGTTTTGAAAAGATAAATATACTGTTTTTCAAAGATACATTGACTAGAAATGCTTGACTTGAAAGAAAGGGTAAATTACAAGTTTTTCGTCGAAATGAAACATAAAGTTTGGACCACTATGTAGTATTTTACTTTTCTGACTAACTTAAGTTTAGAATAATGACTTGGAAGTATTTTTAAATGAAAGTAGACTCAATTACCTTTAAAATGACTGGTGACACGACTTCTACGGACTTATAATTGATTTTATATGTTTTTTTGAAGTTTGCCAAATTCTGTTGAAACAAATAGACGGCCCCCATAAAGGCGATGACCCCCAAATATATGTGGGGGCCGCCCTAACATTTAGGGGACGACCACCAGTGACCCAAAAATACGGTATAAAAACATTTGGTGACTTAATGGACTGACGTAGGACTTTAGAAAGTTGTATCAGCACATAAAATACGTGTTTTAGACGTCATTTCTACTCTTACGACTAAAAAATATATATTGATACTTCCAAACTCTTTTTAGAAGATTTTCCTTCAAGTTGTTATATAAAGTATATCTAACAACAAAACTAGTATGAATCAAGCAACAAAACACTTTTTATATTTAATCCCCCTTAATGGGTAATTTGATATATGGATCGTGCACTATTTTAAAAATCATTTGTTTTGAATACTAGAGCGTCGTGGCTCCTCTGATACCAATTGTGGAAACCATAGAGGGGGGTGAATATGTTTTCGTTTAAAAACTTAAATCTTTAGTATCAAATCGCCAATCAAGTTAGACGTAATATGAGAAGTGTCGATAATAGGTTTTACAAAAACTAGCACATATCTTAACAATACAAGCTCAACCACAATATTAACTACAAAGTACTATGCAAATATAAAGGAAACGCGATAAATGTAAATAAAAGCGTAAATAGATAAGTGAAAGGAAATGCAAACCAGACACGATGATTTATAGTGGTTTGGTCACGAAGCTCCTCTTCGCCCTACTCCACTCTCCGAGTACCCAACTTAAGAGTTACTTCACTAGTCAACAAGCTCCTTTCTCGGCGGAGATCATCATACAAGTTGCTTACATTATTTTCTGACACTAAGCTAGATGTCGAGTTCTTCTTCGGGAACAACCAAACCCGTTATGTTTTATGGCCCAACATAACAAACCTTGTGTTTTATAGCCTAAACACATAAACCGTGTCGCTTACATTATTTTTCGACGCTAAGCTAAATGTCGAGTCCTAATCTTAGCTAGAACGAATCTACCACCCATACTTGTATTTTGAGGACCGAAATACTAACCGACACATCATCAACACTTTTAAATTTATACACTATCCGGATCTACACAACTACACAAGAATGAAATACATGGACTCGATCTATATGTAACAAATGTTACAAATGAACCAACTAGACTACATAACTTCGTATCTTGACTATGACGAAAGTTCTTCACTTGCACATGAGGGAAAAAGGAAAGGATAGAAGATTGGATCACATTTAAACAAGATTAAACAAGTTAAATGATCAAAGATGTAGTGAGATTTAGAGAGAGAAAGAACTGAAAAATCTATGCAAAAGGTTATGAAAATAGTTGGAAGTGATCCACTATTTATAGGAGCTGAAAAACTGATTGTCTGACAGCGGCAACCCCCAGATATATTAGGGGGCCGCCTAATATTTAAGGGGGCCGCCTACATATTTAAGGGACCGCCCTTGACAGACGCTCCTGTTTTTGTATTTTTGTGGTAAAGGTAAAATCTGGTGAAAATCAGACTTGTTTTAGGGGGGAAATGAACATATTTGAAATTTGAAATAATTAACACATAAAACATTTTTTTATAATTCAAAAATAATTTTTCTAAATAATTTTTGAGAAATTGTTTTGTTATATTTATAAAAATATAAAGTTTAAGACAAAAACTTATTTCTTTGATCATCCTACAAGTTTAATGTTGTTTGTACATACCTTACGTGATTTACGTCGGGTCGGGTACAATAACAATATATCGGAACTTGATGTAGATTTGAGGCGTCGGAGAGATGTAGATGCAGTATGCATTGATGATTTGCGTTTCTGAAGGTACTTTTCGCAACTTTTCGTTACGTATTACAAGTCACGTGCTTTGTCTCACAAAACATAATAAGAGATAGTGTAGATTAAATAGCGTATTATTCTGCACTAACACAATGGCATTTCTATCACTTTCCATTTGTTATGATCCTTTAAAATCTTCTAACACTCGACGTGTGAAGGTCGTACCATAATTAGCACGGTACTCTTCATGTGCTAAATCATAATACTACGATTCATTTGCACCAATCTTGCACCTTAGTTTCACGGAATTGTAGACCGTACAAAATTGAGAAACTTTAGGACGAATCCTATTTTTTCCATTTGCAGCTGTAGGAATCGTATGAACATTTCTTTTCATTAATTTCATTCAAAAAGTATTGATGTACTTGTGTCCAAAATTCCCTAGCCCTTTTATAATATCCTTCAACACTATTCTCAGACACATCTACCTAAGCTTTACACAAACCTACCTCTCCGCAGGGCTCAATGGATCCGCTACATCTTTGTCATTCTTCTTGGATTGTTGAAGCCTTTTTGTAGACTTCCTTTTGACGGGGTCGTCATCTCCTAGACAGGAGAATCGTCTCGAACGAGGTTGGGATTAACCTTCTGAATCTTGAGACAAAAAGGGTTGATAAGATTGAGAAGCAACACCCCATAACAGCCCGAGTTCGTCATCAAAATGAAAAGACTGGATCAGAGAAGATTGAGAAGGTGGGTTATACGGTGATGAAGCCAAGCGGGGATGATACATTTGATCATCGCCTGTTGGTTATTAATTGGAGTGTCTACGGATGAGGTAGGTACATAGGTTGTGAATGCATTCAGTGATATGTGAAGCTGACAGGTTGGAAGGGAATCGTTGTTGATTGGCCGTGTAAAGTAAAATTGGGGTCGATTGTTATTGTAACGTTTGGTTGTCATTGTTATTTTGGTGTTTTGGTTTTAGGAGACATTTTTTGAGTTGATTAAAAAATATGATGTATAAGAGAGTGTATAAAAATGATAAGTGGGGTTTTTATAGAAAAAAATGCGGATTTAAAAAAAATATTAGAAAACAAAAACCAACAGTTATAAAATTGAAAAAGAGACCGGGAGGAGTAGAGGGTCGGCTTCCCTAACTACAATATGTAAAAAAAGAGGGGGACTAGTTGGTAAGGGTGTGGTAATGGGGGCGGGGTCGCATAGAGGCGGGAGGTGTTAGGGTGATGCGTATTAATTCATTTAAATAATTACAAGTTTTTAAGTTTATAAAACTCTTTCCTATGGGTTTCCACACGCACTAACGGGCAAGAACACCGGTCGTGTATAGTGTAGGATTGGTAAATCTGAGGTCGTCCCAAGAGCTAAGTGTTTGAGTTACTAATTTGAATTTGTCACAAGTTAAATAATGATTTGATTTGAATTTAAGAAAATAAACAAAATGTGGAATTAAAATGCAAAGATTAATCAAAGAGAGAGATGTACTAGCCTCTTTATTCTCTTGTTACAGTTTAAATGGTGTTTCCTAGTGCAATGTCTACTTTACCATTTATAATGATGGTTCTAAAATCAACATGCCTAAATTGGCATCGAACATTGTCCTATATACCCTACGATCTCAATCTCCCATGATCACGGAAGTCGGGTATCAAGGCTATAGTGATTAACCCCCAACTATCATAAAGGCATGTCTAGTGTCGATAATCTCACTTTTCAAATATAAATGATGCGGTCGTCGTAGGACTTCAACAAGAAGTTTTACAACTCCCTAGGCAGAGTACCTAACCGTTGTAGTAGTAGTATAGGCAAGACTCAGAGGTTGTTATCGTTCTCTAGGGGAATAGGTTGGGAAGGCTAGATCATGGTATAATAGAATTCTAAGGGTTGAGAGAAGATTATTTTTGTGTTTTTATATTTTATAGAAAGCAGGTAAATCTATGGTTTGAGAGGTTGGTTTGATAAACTATTAACTAAACTAATTGATAAACTAATCTACTGGTGATAACTTTATGATAATTAAATGTATTTACTTAATCATGCATTACTTATCAGATTATTTCTCCTAATCTTGTTGCCTTGTCACACTTGTGATGTAATGTGTAAGTATTTCCTAAGTTATGAACGAATTACACGAATCCGTCGTCTATTTAATATTCCGTTAAGGCAAAGCACAAGTAAGGTAGTATGAAGACTATTACAAGGCCCCTAAGAGTATATTAAATGCGTGTGAAATACCTTAAGAGGGATCAACCATATAAGGGGTAAGGTATTATGAAGATTTTTACCATATGGTATCCTTTCTACACACTCGCGTTTCCCTAGATGTGTCAATAGCGATACAGACAAAAGCTGGTTTTCTAAGGCCTAACGCGTACATTCATCAACAAGAAGCAACATTAAAAGGATCTATAATCCAACTTTCATGCAATCATATGTAAATACAAAGGAGGGTTTAGCCTCGCATGTTATAAAGGAAGTAAGAAGATAAATCAATCACACAACACATAGACATATTGAATGATTAATGATAAATAACCTTACTTGAATTAATACATGAATCCAAGGTATTATAATAGGGTTTTGAGGCCCTAAATATGACCCATGCAGCTGCTACCAGGACTAGGATTCATCTCCATAAGTTATACAAAGTTATCCCAAAAGTTACACCCTAAAACCCTAAAAATGGGTTTGTATTTATAGGCATATCGACGCGACGACGTCACTTGATGCTTCTGACGTCGTCGCCACGTAAATGGTTCTAGATTCACTTTAAGTCGGCTATGTTGTGACGCCGTTGCCAATATCCAGACACCATCATCAGATAGATTACGACGGTGTCGCTTTATGCCTGCGACGTCGTCTCCACGCTTTGAGAATAATACTTCTTGGTGAATCTTGGTGCAAGTCCATAATCTCATCTATTTCTTCTTCAAATGAGCCCAAGTCACGTGTATTTCCTTCAAATGCCATCCAAGTGCTAAAAACCTGAAAACAAATTATTAAGCACATAATCTAGGCATATTTACATGATTTAAGGGGTTAAATGACCCTGAAATAGTGTATAAAATGACACCTCATCATCATAAAACCTCCCAAAATGATATCCAAAGCCAGAGATACGTCTAAATATTGTGAGTTCCACCAAGATTTCGGCTACGATACTAATGCTTGCAGAGAACTGAAGAACCAGATACTAGAGGCCATCAAATCAGGAAAGTTGGCACATTTGGTGAAAGGAATCAGAAAAGGGAAAGCTAGGTTAACAGATACTCAGCATGGAGAATGGGTAACATCGTCCGTAAAGACAGAGCCAGTCACGAAAGGGAAAGAGGAGCCAATCTTAATGATAGGGGTAATTTGCAACCCCTTGAAAAGGAAAGAACCTTCGAAAATAATAAGCGTAAAAGAAATGATATTCCCACCTATTCAAAATAGAGCCATATCCGTAGACCCCCTCCTTATAAGATTGCGTTTATATGGAAGACAAGTTGGTAGAGTATTGCTAGATGGAGGAGCCGCATGCGATATAATATATGAACACTGCTTTTTGAAGCTCATAAAGGAAGTAAGAGAAAGGAGGAAGGACGTCTACACAACGCTATCAGGTTTATCCGGAGAGCAGGTCAATCCTTTAGGAGAAATTAGCCTCTTAATAACTGTGAAGGAGGCCCCACACCATAGGAGTGAATAGATCACATTCCTAATAGAGCGATCTGACTCTCTCCAAAATATGCTTTTTGACATAACCACAATTGCGGAATTAGGAATGATACCATCAACAATGCACTCTACGATCCTATACCAGTCGGAGGAGGGACCCAGAGTCATCATGTCTAAATATCAAGACATAAGGAGATGTGAGCAAGCTAAGAGATTAAAAAAGTCACTCTCCTAAGTTCCTCCCGAAGTTTCTGAATGTGTCAACCTGGAAGAAAAAATAATAGTTAACCCAAAATACCCTGAGCAGGCCCTAACCATCCAAAGACAACTCCCGTCACATTTAAAGAAATAGCTAGTAAAGTTACCCAGAAACAATGCAGACATCTTCGCTTGGGAATACTCCGATATGACGGGGATACCCAAAACACTCAAGATAGGGAGTGAAATCTTTGTTACCGAGCACAAGTTAAACGAGAATAAGAAGATTACTCTAGTGCAACAAAAGAAAAGAGGGATGACCCCCGAACGAAGTGCCACAGCATCCAAGGAGGTCAAGGAACTAAAGAAAGTCAGAATACTTAAAGAAACAAGATACCAAACATGGGTGGCCAATACGGTGATGGTTAAAAAGACTGACGAAGCCTGGAGGATGTGTGTTGACTTTACAAACATCAATAAAGCCTGCCCAAAAGATTGTTACTTACTACGAGAAATAGATTGGAAGGTAAACTCACTCTCCAATTTCAATCTCAAGTGCTTTTAAGACGCATACAAGGGCTACAACCAAATACAAATGGCAAAAGAAAACGAGCACAAAATAGCTTTCCATGCCCTAAAAGGCGTGTACTGCTACAGAAAGATGCCTTTCGGGCTCAAGAACACAGGAGCTACGTACCAAAGGCTAGTGGACAAAGTTTTCA